>JAOTQK010000024.1:22475772-22488487 GCA_025642025.1 Rhododendron ferrugineum | reverse complement strand
TGGTTAGGCTATTGGGTTCTGGGTTCTTGTAAGGGCTAGCTAAACACTAATTTGGGCCTTTTGGATAGTCTTTTTGCTTAGAATTTGATTGAGTCTATTGGAATGCTCTAACCGCTATTCGGTCTCAAACGAAGGCAAAACTCGAAGATATCAAAGGCGGCCACGTGTTCTGGCCAGACTCGATACTGGACACCGCCCAACTCCAATCTACTGTAGCGGGAGGAGTAAAATGGGCAATACTACGGTTTCCCACCACCGATCTGCTGGCCGGTTGAGCAGAGAGATTCATCAGCACGTCCGATCTACCCTTTCATTAGGAGTATCTCATTTCCCCACCCTTTCTCTCTATCCTTGTTATTCTTGTAGTAGTAATTTCTATGTGGTGCACAAACTCCTTCTCTTGGAGTAGTTGTAGAGAGGAGTCTAATCTCTGGCTCTGCTAGTAGAACTCCATTAAAAGCATTACTATTTTCTAATATCCCCAGTTCCCTCTCTATCCGAGTATCCAAACTAATGATGGCGGGTTGTGTTCTGCCAATAGGGAGCGCACCCCAGCTGCGCGCTTTTCGACCTTCCAGCAGTAGGAATATCAGTAATTGCTCTGAGGGGGTCCCTTCCCATCCCTACCCACAACTCCGCCGTATCATCAATTTGAACTTTTCGTTCGTCGGCCCCTCCTCAGGACTCTCATCTCTCCATCACCGACTCAAACCCATTCCTGCTCTGGACTCGGAGGCTGAGGGCGTCCCCCCTGAGTACCCCATTCACCACGACCAGGTAATTATCTATCACCTCCCTACTCTTGTCTTCAAAAAGTTTGTAAATGCGCGAAACCAGGAATTAGCACTTCTTGTTTTATATTTTTTGTTCCATTCTTCTAGAAACGAGATGTCATGTTCCAGAGTGACGGCAGGAAGAGCTTTGAGCAATGGGATTCATTGACGGCCAAGTTCGCGGGAGCTGCAAATATACCATTTTTGGTGCTTCAACTTCCCCAGATCCTACTCAATGCTCGTAACCTTTTGGCCGGGAATAAGAATGCACTGTTAGCTGTTCCATGGCTGGTAAATATCGCAACGAAATCAGTTTCTAATCTGTTCGTGTGAAGGCCTTATAAATTTTTGAACGCTAAGGAAAGGAATGCAATGCAGGGGATGTTCACTGGATTGCTAGGGAATCTGTCTTTGCTGTCCTACTTCGCGAAGAAGAGGGAGACAGAGGCGGTGGTGGTGCAGACACTAGGAGTGATGTCCATTTATGTTGTCATCTCCCAACTGGCCATGGCCGAAGCTATGCCTCTCCCCCAGTTTATTGTCACTTCTATTGTGGTTGCCTCCGGTCTGGTTTTAAATTTCATGAATTACTTTGACTTACTCAGTGCTGGAATCTGGTGCTTTTGGGAAGATTTCATTACGGTTGCTGGGCTCTCTGTTCTTCCCCAAGTAACAATCTCCGAATCTTCTATCGTCTGAAGTCTATTGATTTTATTATTTGCTTATTCCCCTTATTGTGGCCTTCTTTCCACAATTGAGTGGAATACAGGTCATGTGGTCGACTTTTGTTCCATACATTCCAGACAGTATTTTGCCAGGAGCCGTGGCTTTTGTTATAGCTGTGGTGGGAGTGGTGATGGTAAGTTTGACTTTACCTGTGTCCTTTTAACTATTGGTGGTATTCTGCTGTCAGTGATGTTGATTTATTCAGCTCTATTGAATCCAGTATATGCCAAAGGAATTAAGGCATTGATATTCTGCTTTCCTTTGTGTGATATCTTGACAGAATTTTTGAAATGGTGCCCATACTGATACATAGTACTTCCATGGTGATACTTTTTGAAATTTGGAGGGGACAGGATTCGAACCTGCGGCCTTCAGGTCATGGGCCTGATGAGTTGACCAATTCCTATCGAAACAAATCTCCACGAGATCCTTAAAGGATGAAAGACATTACTGACCTCCATGGTACTTGAGAAATGACTTAGTGTAAAACCGCCTTCATTGGGCCTCATTGCTTTTAAGTTTTAGTAATTATCTATAAGTAGCATCCGTCCAAATGACCTTGTGTAGCAAGCAAGAAACCATCACCTAAACGGGTGTAATGCTTTAAAATGCCAAGAATAAGAATGTGGATATGTCTAGCTTGATGGAAGTAGCTCATGCTTGTTTTGAAAAGTCTATACAGTTTCAATGAACATTTGATCTTTGGTTGTCTTCCCTGAAGGTATAAGTAGGTGGGTAAACTTTGTAGAACAACTTTAAGGCGAACAATGTTTTACGCAACATAATGTTGGACAAGTAATAAACATCGCATTAACAAAATGAATATAGCTAAGATGAGGATGCTTAGTTACGGTAAGACCAGGAAACATGGGATTAAGATGAAAACTATTTGTGTAGTAGGCAAGTACCTATAGAAGATAAGTTCAAAGATAAAATACTAAGATGGTTTCGTCATGTGCAAGATTACTGGTGGATGCATTGGCAAGAATGAACTTATGGGAATGCTCGAGGGAGTAAAGTACCTGGATTTAATACTGAGTGTTGTAGTGAAGAATGGTATGAAGTTGTTGGATTTAGTTTCGCATATAGCCTTGTCACTGTTGTATCTGATAAAGATTTTGTGGTGCCGCCCTTATTATTGGGGCTTGAGATCTAGTTTTGTTTGGTTTTAAGGAGTTAGACAAAAGCCAAGTTCAGGCGATATATTGATTTTGCAATCTATAATGTTTTATGTAGTTGAACTTTGTTGAAGTACAGGCTAAAAGGGACAAATTATTTAGCTTTTGAACCTCCAAATGACTTGAAAATTGTAAGAAAGTCTTCATTGGATTTGACCTTTGAACCGACTTGGAAATTACTTACTCTAGCATTAAGGATTTCGACATG
This sequence comes from Rhododendron ferrugineum, assembly GCA_025642025.1. Taxonomy (NCBI): domain Eukaryota; kingdom Viridiplantae; phylum Streptophyta; class Magnoliopsida; order Ericales; family Ericaceae; genus Rhododendron; species Rhododendron ferrugineum. Next base: position 22,485,602 of record JAOTQK010000024.1, on the reverse strand, counting down.
AACTCTTCCAAATTTGAAGCTGCTAATGTTTACAGGCGCGAATAGGCAAACTTTCCGAGAAGGGTATGAAATTTTTTGGAGCAATATCTGGATGGACTGCCACTTTTCTCTTCATGTGGATGCCAGTTGCACAAACCGTAATAGATGTTTTCTTCTCTATTTGGTAAATCTATATAAAATTTGAGAAGATGGGTGTTCTGACAGAAATTATTGATTCTTACCAGTGGACTAATTTCCTGAATCCTAATAACATCAAGGGTTTGTCAGCTTTCTCGATGTTGCTTGCTATGATTGGAAATGGGCTAATGATCCCACGTGCTCTCTTTATCCGGGATTTCATGTGGTACGTTTCTTCTCCCACTCAAAACCTTATGTTCAATCACTCTTTGAAATATTATTGTTGCTCAACTTTATCAAGTTATCAACCTCCAGATTGTTGTTGCGTATAGTTATTGACGCCCTCTTGCAAGAATGATTTTCTGTACAACCATGACCTATTTTTTTGATGCAAGTAGTTGTCTCCCTTTGTGCTTTTCTTTGGGGTATTGTTTTCAACTTCCTTGAACTGTCTGCTTTGTATGTATATCTGCCGGATTCTGGGCTTTTTTAGTTAACCAGTAGATTTATTATTTAATATATATTAACTGAATCGTTTTTCGCTTCCATTCTGCCCTTATAGCATTGTGACATTGGTTATGTCTATCACCCGGTGAACTTTTATGATGTTACTTATCTCTTATCATTAGCTGCTAAAGCTTAATCGGACAAGATACAGAAGACCCTCCCACTCTCGTCCCTCTCGTGCCTGTAGGCCCACACTTGGTTGCAGTAAGCTCCTAAAGTGGTGCCGCTCCCTCCTTGGGAGCCCGCTTTTATACTCCCAACTAAGGTGCTTGACGGGAACCCGCTCCCATTGAGATGGGAGCTTGCTCCTTACAAAGATGGGAGCTTGTGCATGATCTTTGTATAGAAAAACTAGGATTTATCACTTGGCTTTATTAATTGATCTTTGATGAACTCATATATCTAGCCCAAGTCATGATATCTTGAAAAGAAAATCATATATTGTAACACTAGCCCATTTCTTTTACTTATGGAGGACATGGCCCATATTTTTACTTCCAAAATTGATTGTACTTCAAAGTGAATACTCTATGCTACATATTTTCATAGTATATGTACACGCTCCCAGCCTTGGGAGCTTCTGTATACCTCCGCTCCCGCCCCCGCTTCCGTCCCACACTCGCTCCCTTCGTGCAACTAAGGGCCCATAAGTGGCAACAACAAATCTTTATCTTGTCCTCGCTGGTTTTTTTTACCTGCATGTCAACATCACCCAGCAATATCATCACCTTCAAAGTGAATGATGATGAAATCCCAGTTGCTCTTGTTCTGCCCTCTAGTTGCATTATATTATGCGCAATCGAAATGTGATGGTGTTTAACAAGAAAAGTAACACTCCGGGGGAGGTTGCTTTGTTTGCTGGTGTTTATTGCAAGAGTACAGCTCTGCTCAAACATCTTTAGCACCTCCACCAAGGGATAAACCCAGGTGTTTGGAAGGCTCTGCTAGAGACATTTACAAGGTCAATTTCGATGGATCCGTCCGTAACAAGCAGAAGATTGCCGGGGTTGGTGTGGTGGTAAGAAACTACAAAGGGGAGGTTATTGCCTCTATGACTGGGCTTCATTATTTGAAGCCCGAAAGTTCAACGTGAGGGCGTGCTCGTGAATGGTGCCACTGGGAGAGATAAGGACAATACCAGCTCTGGATCCTCGGTTGTTTGAGGCGCCATCCACGAAAAGTTGCCAAGTGTTACCCACTAGGAGTCGCCAGGGTTCGGCCGTCTGAAAACTTTCTTCGTCTTTTGAATGGCTCAGTCCAGCCCCAGACTTTTCGACGATCGGTGAGAACTCAACAATGAAGTCAGCCAGAGCTTGACCTTTGATAGCTGTTCTCAGCTGATATTCAATATGAAAGTTGGCTAACTCAACAGCCCATTTGGAAATGCGATTGGATAAGTCGGCCCGTCGGAGCAAGGTCTTGATTGGATTCTCGGTGAGAACAATGATAACGTGACTCTGGAAGCACTGGACGAGCTTCCGAGATGCAATCACCAAAGCAAGAACCAACTTCTCAAGCGGAAGGTATCTTGTTTCAGCGTCCGTAAGGGTCCGGCTTGTATAGTATATCGGTTGCTGCTCCAAACCATCTTGGCGAACCAGGACCGAGCTGATTGAGTTAGCCGAAATAGAAAGGTAGAGGTACAAGTCCTCCCCATCTACCGTAGTCGTGAGCAGGGGGGATTGAAGATAGGACTTGAGGTCTTCGAAGGCGATGCTGCACTCTTCGGTCCAGATGCAATTTCGTCGGCACCCTTTTAAGGCGTTAAAAAACGGCCGACACTTGTCAGAGGACCGACTGACAAATCGGTTGAGGGCAGCGACCATGCCAGTGAGTTTCTGAACATCTTTAACTCAGGTGGGTGGGACGAGGCTTTGGATTGCCGAGATCTGAATGGGGTTGGCCTCTATTTCCCTTCGGGTCACCAAGTGACCAAGGAACTTACCGGACTCGACCCCGAATGCACACTTCTCGGCGTTTTAGCGAAGCTTATGCTTGATGATAATGCTAAAGACTTCCCGAAGGTCATCGAGGTGATCGGCCGACTCTCGGCTTTTGACCACCAAATCGTCGATGTACGCCTCCATATTTACCCCGAGCTGTGCCTCGAACATTTTAAAGATTGCCCGATGAAAAGTCGGTCCGGCATTTTTCAGACCGAAAGGCATAACCGTGTAACAGAATATGCCTTTTGGTGTGATGAATGCGGTCTTCTCCTGATCTGGACCGTACAACGCGATTTGATGATACCCCCTGTACACGTCCATAAAGCTTAGTCGGGCGTGTCCAGCAACAGCGTCGACTAACTGATCGATTTTCGAGAGGGGGAAGCAACCCTTCGGGCAGGCGTCATTGAGATTTGTATAATCTACGCAAACTTGCCACTTCCCATTCTTTTTGACAACCACCGTGTTTGCCAGCCGGGGGGGGTATTGTACCTCTTTGATCGCCCCGGCCTCTAGTAGTCGGTCTACTTCTTCGACCACGGCGTCGGCATGCGATACTGCCTAGCGCCGGGCCCGCTGCACAACCGGTCGTGCGGATTTGTCTACGTTAAGATGGTACTGATAAATTCGGGTCCACCCCGGGCATCTCCTAGGGTGTCCAGGCGAACACCTCGATATTCTCTCGCAAGATGCTCACTATTTCCTCTTGTTCCTCGTCACATAAACCGGAACCTACCAAGAAGTATCGATCCGAACCTTCAGCGACCGGAAGGGAGACTAGATCCTCCACTGCTTTCTCGGTTACGGGCTTGCCTTCTTCAACCTCCGGTTGTTCAATAATCTGCACTTCCGAGGGCTTGATCTTCCCTCGGATGGCCGAGACATAGCAAGACTTCGTGGCCACTTGGTCTCCTAACACATCTTCTTGTCCATACCGGCCGATGAAACGTACGACCTGGTGATAAGTCGACGCCACGGCCTCCATCTTGTGCAGCCAGTTACGGCCGACAATAGCATTATACGGGCTCGGGACTTTTACCACGACAAACTCCACATTGATCGTTCGAGTCCTGGCCGTGACTGGAAGAATTATACGACCGAGGGGCCAGACAGGTGCCCCACTGAAACCAATGAGCGCGACCGTGCAGGGCTGAAGGTCGGTCTCAGAGAGGCCCATGTCTTTGAAGAGGGAGTAATAGATTATTTCGGCCGAACTCCCCTGATCAACAAGGATTCGCCGAACCGTACAGTCGTTTAGCTGGAGACTCACCACTAGTGCATCATTGTGTGGAAGCGTCAGACGGTCGAGATCGCTATCATCAAAAGTTATCTGCTGAGAAGGGCTTCGGCGAAGCTTTTTTGGGGCTAAGACGATTGACATAACTTGCAGAGCCTCTGTCGCTACACAGAGTTCGGCTTTCAGCCGTGCTTCGGCTTCTAAATCCACCATTCCATGGATGACATTGATAATTCGAATGGCTGTCTTGCTACTCTACCCCGCTTCGGCCGAACCCCCAGCACCCGGAGTCTTCGGCTCACCTGCCTTCTCCTTCGTCTTCTCTTGGTCGATGTACTGGGCCAAGTGTCCCTTACGGACCAGGTCTTGCAGGTATTCTTTAAACTGCGGGCACCAAGTGGTTAAGTGTCTGCGCTTCACGTGATAAGAACAACAGTACTTGTTATCTTTGACTTTTGGGCATGGAATATTGTCGGCGGGGAAGCTGAAGTAAGGCTCGTGTTCGATCTTCTTAAAGAGCTCATGCTGAGGGTCTTTAAACACAATGGGACCGGCCTCAAACTCGTGAGGCTTCAGTCCCCTGACATACTCCCTTTGATATCCGCCACCTCCTTGCTCTCCCCACCAATCCTTCCCTTTGCCTTTTTGGATGCTATGCACAGCCTTGCCACCCCTACCAGGATCGGTTTTACCCGATCCTTCGGTGCTACCATGTCCTCAGTCATTTGGCAGTGCTGGTCGTTGCGGACCATCAGATCTTCCATGTCCTTCAACGGTTGCAGATAGAAGTCTTGGTAGGCCTCTTTGGCCGACTCGTCGAGGCCGTTTTTAAACAAGCTTACAACAACTTTTTGGTACTGCACACATCCTTCTATTTCGTTGAACATGTCCCAGTAGCGATTTGCGTATTGCCGAAGGGTCTCTTCTCTAGTTTTCTTCAGATTCAAGAGCAACTCGATATCCTTCTCAATCTTCTGCGATGTGACAAAACGTTGCAAAAACAGAGTCGACAAGGCCTTATAGTCAGGGACTGACTTGCTTGGCAGTTTGTTGAACCAAAGCAAACCGAGGGTCCCAAGGCTCGACGGAAACATTTTACACATGAGCAGATCGTCAGCGTGGTGGAGCGACATCATCTGTTGATAGTGGATTAAGTGGGCGACGGCATCCCCCGTCTTCGGGTCGTATTGGTTGAACTTTGGAGCCGTGAAGTTCTTCGGGGGCCGAGCGCTCTTAATTGCTTCGGTAAATGGGGACGAGACTAGTTGTTCCAACACCATCTCTACTTTTTTCTGAGGAGTCTTCGGGGTAATTACCACCAGAGGATCTACAACTCGAGCCGGGCGCCTGTCGTAAACCTCCTCACGGTGGCGACGCTCCCTGTAATCTCGGGAAGGCGAACGCTCACGTCGGTACTAACGGTCTCGGTCCCGGTCAAGACGCCGGGCTCGCTCGTCATGCTCACGGTGCCGACGCTCTCTCTGTCGGTCGACAGCTGTCTCATGGCTTGCGGTGTACACCAGATTGTAGAATGAGTCGGAGCTCTCCTCCGGGACTTCGAACCTTGGGTTTTCCCTAGGCCAAGCGAGGCGATCGCGGACATCGCCTTGCGATTGAGACCGGTCCGGGGACGGGCTCGGCACCCTTTCGTCATACGGAGCCACCCGCTTTCCGAGATGCTTCTTCACATGAACACCCCTGCCTTTAGCCTGACGTGGCGAGGGTGATCGGTACCGATCTCTGTTTGGTGACGGAGAACGAAGGCGAATAGCCGTCGCAACCATTTGAACGTCCTTGCGTAAGGAGTTGATCACTCAGTCTTTCTTTGCCATACAGTCATTTAGCTGACGAAGGTACTCTCGGACCTGAGGATTGCTCCTCAAGACCACCGGAATCTCGTCTGAAAGCGTAGCTCCAGAACTATAATCGCGCTCGAGCGGATGTTTGGATCTGGGATTCGAGGGGGTTGGGTCGTCGAGTCCGACGGCTCCCTCACCGCCCACCGTCTGGAGAGGCCACTCTCCGTCGTGGATCTCCACCATTTTGTTACGCAAAACCTGAACGTCTCGAAAGTAACACCGACGTTTCTAAAACTAACACCGAAGGTGTCAAGAAGCCAACGTATAGGGAAACCTTTCCCCGGCAACGGCGCCAATTGTGGGGTGGTGGCTTCTCGTCACGACCTTCCCGGGGTTGACCCTCCTCTGCTCCGCGGGGTACCTGCACCAAGGAGCGAGGTGGTTGGCCACCTCGCGCCCCTCCGACAAGCAAGTCAGTAAAACAGGAGAGAGGAGTGTATTGAGAATGTGTAAGGTTGCGTACCTCATCTAGAGTTTATCCCTCTCCTTATATAGGCGACGTACTTGCTCTCCAAGCTAAGATTGGCCGTGACGTATGGCACATGCCCATGATGTCACGAGTAACCATCTTCCTTCCTAGACCTTCCATTCCTTTCTGGAATCCATAGGAAGACATTCCACGTGGCCTCTACCCGGGTCAAACCGACCCGTATGGACGACCCGATCCACCACAACCGACCCGAGGGCTCGGTTAGTGGGCCGCTAAACTGGGCCGTCAACCGGTGAGCAAGACCCTTCTGTCCGGCCCACTTATGCTCGGCACTCTTATCCGTCTTTCTGGGTTGAGCCCAGTCCCTATCAACAAGGCCGACTGGGGGAGCCCATACACTGGCTCCACCCGCTTCCTTTACCTGGGTCAGTCTTGGGCCCATGTACGGCTCGGCCCACCACGGAGTCACACCACATCACCTGGACCCAATATACATTGAATGACCCATATCTACTTATAAGGCTAAGCCCTGTAAGTGGTGAACCATTCAATTGCATATTAAGATCCAACTCTTTTTATGTTTATCCAATGTGGGACTCAACCTTTCACACATGTTCCTAACACCCTCTCACATAACATCCTGCTCCATTTTCCACTGATGAAAAATTTTGGAGAGCAAGTTTTTTATCTCTTCAAAAGTGACCAATAAGGTCACGTTCATGGGTGTCGATAATAATGGTTCTTTTCAAGCTATGAAGCACATATACAAATACGACACGATACAGATACGGCAAAACGTAAAAAGCTAAGATACGGATACGTCGGGGATAAGGCTGTGCAAAATATATATTATTATAATTATTAGTCTCTTACTAGACATAAGAAGTCAAAAGAATAGTTAAATTGCCAAACCAAGAGAACCTAACAAAAACTAATACAACAACATCCAATACTTGCCAAAAGTCCAAAACAAGAGGTGAATGTTCCTATCAATCTCGACTCATATCGACGTTAGCCTTCAATGATCAGCTTCAATTGCATCCCCTTCGCCTTCATCGGTGAATATCACGGCTTCCATTTCTGGCTCATCAAGGGAAGGATTTGCAATTTCAAGTATACCAGCACCCTCAAGGGAAACAGATGCATCTCCATCAACATCCCACAATTTGGTATCTCCCTCCATGTATAATTGAGTTCTCCTTGATAGGAGACGAAGATTATTGCGCACATAAACCAAATCTTCCGCTAGTTGTGGTGTCATTTTGTTCCTTTTGATAGAAAAAAGAATCAAAGAGTAGGGTACTCCAATTTCTTTCACAACATGATGAGAAAGATGGTTGACTAAGCAACTTCAACGCTAAAGATTGGAGTGTAGGTGCAGGAGACCCTCGTGCAAACCACCAAATAAGTGGGTCTAGTGCCCCTCTGTCACTTCTTGAGTCAAAATCTGTGAAATTTTCTAAGCAACCCGGAAACTTGGCATACTCCACATTGACAACCATTCTCTAATCTGGATTCGGAAAGTATCTTTGGAAACACTTGTTTCTCATACTTGAAATCTCTTCATCCCTATGAGGAGGAAAAACGCTCAGGATTTTCGTCCAACCACATTGTACTATAGTAGCTAGATAAATTGTTGGAAAGTACAAATAAATCAGATTATGCTAGCCACATCCATCATATTAATGCAAACAATATTTAGTAAAGATTCATAAATGCATTGCTACCTTGGATTTAATGAATGTGCAAGGTAATGAAGAGGTGTGTTACTTTTGGCCCACCTGTCAACTAGTATATTGTGCACCACAGAATAAAAGACTAGCTCATCATTTTGATCCTTATTCTCATGTTTGTAAATGGCTGCCCTCACATTTTCAATCATTGCATCCCACATCTCATAAACCAAGTGAAGACATGGTTTATCGGTGTCACAAGATCTAAGCATCTCATAAATTGGCAATGTGATCGAAAGTATGTAATCAATATCACCACCACTCCTCTTTCAACAATAAGGTCCTCACCACTTCAGCTTTCTCAACATTATCGTCTTTGTAAGCAACCCATTTTTCACTTATAACCATTGATTGGAGGCCACGCTTTATAAGTTTAAATTATGTTTCACAACAGCAGATGCAAAGCGTGTATCTGCAACAAGAAGTAACTTTAAGGGCACGAACTCATTGAAAATTGCTAACCTTATTGAATGATTCATTATGAAGTTCTCAATATCTGCCACATCATCAACAGTACTGGTACTCAATTTGCATTGATTATAAGCAAAAGCAGTACCTCTAGTCTGCTTTGGGGCACAAATATTTTCAAAAGCAAGATTCAAGGTGTGCACTACACAAGGAGTCCAAATTTTTTTGGAATACTTCCTTCAATAAGTGCACCAGCAGCAGAACAAACAGGAGCATTATCGGTAATCACTTGAGTTGTTAGAGAAATAAGGAAAAGTGTATAGGGTGTCGTGTTAACTAACCCTAACACAATCAACTCTTATTTATATAATGGGAAATCATAACATAAGACTACATTAACCAATGTGGGACTAATACCAATACTGTATTCTAACACTCCTCCTCAAGCTGGAGACTCTCTAGTTTGTTACATATCAACCAACAAAACAATTATCTCAACTACTAACAGCAATAACAAAAAACAATCAACTTGTTAAAAATAATGGAACAACTTTCAATAGCAACGACTAACGAACGACTTCAACGATTTCAACGAACGAAACGACTTCAACTACCAACCAACTTTAACGACTTCAACTTCAGTGATTTCAACGACTTCAACAAAATAATTTCAACGACCAACGAATCAACGAACAAATTCAACGACCAATGAACAACGAACGAATTCAACGGCCAACAAATCAACGAATGAATTCAACGACCAATGAAGGATTTCAACGACCAACAAATCAACAAACGAATTCAACGAAATAATTTCAACGACCAACAAAACCAATTTCAACTACCAACTTCAACAACCAACTTCAATTACCAAACAACAACCACCAACTTCAACGAAATAGATGACAAAACAAGATATGTTACCACGCTCACCAAAAGCATGGCCAAAAACCTGACCACGATACCCAGAATCACGGCTGCGACCATGACTATGGCTGGATGAAGAACCAAACCCACCAGAGACAGCGGAAACAGAATCAGTTTTCTCTTCAATCATTTTACCAAACAATGGAGAGGCAACCAAAGAATAAATGGCCACACAGTTTCAATCGACTAATCAATTGACTGAACAACCAACCGATCAAACCTTGGTGGCCACTATTCAACAACCAATAGTAAATAAGCAATGAAACAAATCATCAAACCTCATCAACTAACAATAAACCCAACGGCACAAGCAACACTGAAAGCAACGAAGGAAGTCAACAATACCATACTGATTTCAGAAGTAAGACAAGCTGAATAGCAGAATCAACAATACCCTGACTGGTAGACCACCAAAGCACAAATCAGGTACAGAGGATACCAAATCGGCAACCAACAAACACATGCGGACTGTTCCAAACATAACAAAGTGCTGCTGTGATGATTTCGAGCACTATATGATAACGTTGAGGGTCGAAATCCAATCTGCAGTAACTGGGTGATGATTTTGAGGGTGAATAATAGGGTTTCGATGTAACAAGTCCCCGGGTAGAACTCACCCCCAAAAGCCAGCTATTGAGGGAAGGGTGCCCAGGAACTTATTAACCC
>JAOTQK010000024.1:22447905-22464883 GCA_025642025.1 Rhododendron ferrugineum | reverse complement strand
CCCCCCCCCCCCCCCCCCCCCCCCTGACGGTATGTAGACTTTTGCTTTTGCTTTTCTTTTGAATTTGCCCTATCGCATCCAGAGGATGCAAAAGCAAGTAACTGGGGATGGTCCTCACTCCTCACGTATCGTAAATGTTACCAGCATTGCCATGGCCAAGGGGGCTCTGGTATTCCCATGACGCTACTCTAGTTTCCTCTATTTTTTCAAGATGTAGATGCACATTTCATGTTTCTTTCTCTGAAAATATTTCTCCTTATCGCTCTATTTAGGGATTTCTACTTGGAAATCCAATTTCCTTGCCAGTTTTTAGTTCTGCAGCATGCCAAATAGTTAGTTTTTCACTTTTTAGTGCATAATGTGCATACCCGTTCATAAAAGAGTCTCTGTAAACTATTGAACTATCTCTCTGCAGTAGAATATGGTTGCAGTGTGCCCACGATACTTACAGTGGTTTATGTAGGATTGTTGGTGCGAAGAAGAGTTTTGGACTGAGACCTCAACTTTTATGTTTAATTACCGTCTAAAATTTTAGTAGTGTCTAGCACTTGTAACAGGTGCTTGTTAATTACTTAACTATGAACAATTCCTCACTGAAAACCTGTGAAGAAATTGCTAGCCCTAAAGGTGGGTCCTGATAACCCTACCAGCATCCGCAGTGTTAATCTTATACAACTATTCCCTGTCCATATCGAAGAGAATATATGAATATATGAGCTCAGCCCAGAATTAGTTCAAGATGAATATATAAATATATACAGGACGTGTTCTCTTCAATTGGTGTCTAGGGTATAAAAAAGGCGGTCGACTAGTGTCAGCGATGCAGTCATGTTCGTAGATAAGTGAACTGCAGCTCTACACGTTTTCATTTATAACCGGGAGGCTGCTAGCTCTTAAGATAAGATAGGTCATCCTTACTCAAATCCTCCTCAGATCAAGAGAGGAATATATACGGCAAGTTTCATTTTTCAGAATTCCAGGTTCCCATAATCTAATAAGAAGTTAAATGATTGGCATTCCAATTCCTAGCTTCACAGGTGTTGGTGAACCTTTACACTTAGCCTCCAAGTGATCAATTCCCAATCACTCCACCAAGAAGTTTGGAATCTGGTGACAGTCATAGCTACCTCCAGTGATTTTGTATGAGAAAACACTCACCAGAGTAATTACAAGGATGTCAAAACCCTTTTACAATGAATCATAAACTCTCATCTAAAAAACTCACTCAAGATTGTACATCCCAGTGAATTTCACAGCAGAATACTTTTTCATGGTGTAGCTCTTTTCTTTTGAATGCACCAAGACCCTTTTTTCTTTTCTTTTCAATTTAAGAGCATTCAAATCTTGCAGTTTAGCCTTGGTCTTTGACCTTGCTGAAATCTTACATAATCTATCCCGTGCGAATGAGTTTTGAAGATAGAAATCTTTTATTGGTCTTGAACCTGGCCTGGCTAAATCCATGAACTTGGTTCAATTGTTTCTTCTTATTTTTACTATGCCTAAGCATCTGAACTCTGAGTTGTCTTCTCATAACCTGTCAAATTAGAATATTTTGAAATTCCTTGCAGGGAACATGTTAATCATATTCTTGATTCTATATCCTCTTAATCTCCAATCCAAGTCTTGGATTTATTCTTCTTTCCTTTGAGGCTTAAAATCTTCAATCATTAACTTCATTTGGTCTCAAGTCCTTAACTCTCCTTAATGTGATTGTATCCGGGCGACAGAAATCCTGAGTTTGGTTCATTCCTAGTACCATGTCAGACCTAATTATCCACAAAAAGTTGTGGTGATAGAGATGTTCACGTTGAATGATGAATATAGTCATAGTAAATTGATGTAGGACAAAAGTGGGGAGTTTCTATATTTTATTTTTATTGTTTTAAATTAAGATTTTGACTAGGAGTATTTTTGTTTTGGTTAGAATTATTAACTTTTTGTATTTGGTTTGATCTTAATTTTTAACTTTATTAGGATTCTTGGTCTACAAGAATTAGGATTTTATTTTAATTAATTAGGAATTATCTCTTATTCAATACCGCTTGTTTTGGTACGATTTAGGATTTCTTTTTCAGTAGGATTTCTAGGGTTAGGGTCTTATAAAAAGTGTTGTAACCTATTCAATTGTTCAACTTTTCATCAATATTATTCAGAGTTTTTCTCTACTTTTCCTTGTGCACAAGGTTGCTCATGGATTCGAGTTCTATCTCGTTTGGAATAGTACGCAGCTACTCTCTTTGTCAACCAGGCAAAGGCTTTGCCTGGTTTCATGGCATTCGTCCGTGGAAGATGCACAAACCCTATTGACGATGATCGTAGGGAAGGATTTAACGGGACTCGCACCAAGGGATTTGCCCATGGTCAATCTGTTAAACACAGAGTTAATAGGAACCGCGAAATCCCCGCTACCAATCTATTAACCAAAACGTCTCCGGAGGATATTCTTATTATCAACTTGATAGTGAGGATGAATATGAAGATGAGTTATTTGAGGATTATTATGAAAACGAGTTATTTGAGGATTATTATGGATATCAGTCGAAGAAGCGACATTTAAGGTTTGAAGGGTTTTATCACACAGATGACAACTTTTCAATTTTTCAGGTAGAACCAATAATCCTAATTTTCATGGGTATTGCCATCCTAAGAATTTTATTTATTGGTTTCGTAAAGTTGATAAATTCTTTGAGTTCTACACGGGTATTCCGGAAGAGAAAGAGGTCAAATATGTAGCTCGTAAATTACAATGCTATGCTTCTAGATGGTGGGAACAATTGCAATCTAATCGGAGGCCAGTGAGGGCTTGGCAGAAGATGAGACAATTGATGAGTGATAGATTTCTTCAATCGCATCATGGTTAGATGTTATATGAAGAGTACCGAAGAAATCTTGAGTCCAAGCGATTGTCCCGAGATAATCTTGACTTGCCTTATTTTTTTCCAATTAAAAAAAAATTATACAATTGCGGCTATTGAAAACTCGAGGGACACATCAATGTGGCTATGGGGTTCGAGTCGATCAAGCCTTGAAGGTTATCAAACCAATAAAGATATTTCAATCTCAGATTCATTACGTTCCAGCTATTATGATGGATATGAGGTCGCAGAAGAGGAAGGAGATCGAGTTGAACTAAAAGAGGTGATATTTGTTGAGCCCAACATCGAACAAACAGTGGAGGAATGTAGTCATTATGAGCATATTGAAGCTGACGATAAAGAGAAAGTTTACCTTGGTATTAGCAAAAAAGGGGAAGCTATAATTGAAGTTGATAATAAAAAAATTGATATCAAAGTTTGTGATCAAGTTGTTGAAGACCAAAATAATTTTTCATTGGATTTGGTTGATACTAATATTAGTGTCAAGGAGGATAGTATGGCTAGCAATACATGCGAAGGTAAGTTGGTGTTGAAACAATTATTCTTTCCTTCAAGAGGATTGGCCAACCATCAATTCAAAGCATACATCCAGAGAATGGATTTATTGCAAAATTGCATGTTCGACGGGGCTCATGTTGATTTCATAGATTTTCTTGGGGTGGAACAGTTTGAATGGATTCCCAACATTCGTCTAGTACATCTTATCAACAAGTTGAAGCATGAAGAGAAAAGATCATTGCATGAACACTTTTCTTTGAATGATTTTTGGAAGACGAGCAAGAGGTTGAAGTATTCTAAATATCTATTTCTTTGGAATGGAAGTTGGGAATTTCTAATGAGAACTCGAGGGCGAGTTCTTTTGAAGAAAAGGAGACTGATGTAGGACAAAAGTGGGGAGTTTCTATATTTTATTTTTATTGTTGTAAAATAAGATTTTGACTAGGAGTATTTTCGCTTAGGTTAGAATTATTAACTTTCCATGTTCGATTTGATCTTAATTTTCAACTTTATTAGGATTCTTGGTCTACAAGAATTAGGATTTTATTTTAATTAATTAGGAATTATCTCTTATTCAATACCGCTTGTTTTGGTATGATTTAGGATTTCTTGTTAATTCCGCTGCGTCATAAATACTTAAGAAGATTCATTGGTTAACTATAGGCACATTAAGTGAAGTAAACTCGTATTGGTGGTAGTTCACCTCGTCTTGTTGTAAGAAGCTCTCAAGTGATAGCAACTTTCTGGCTTCTAATTTGACTAGGGCGACAGAAATCCAGAGTGGTTCATCCCCCATTACCAAATCAGAATAAAGATGTTCACATGGAATGATGAATGTAGTTGTAGTAAATAGGTAGTCGTGGTAGATGGAAAGAAGCATAGATTTAAATAGCAGCCACTATGTAGCGGTTTATCGGCGCTCCGATATGGTTACACCAGATATGCCGATGCCACCAAAAATGCAAACCCGTGTCTGCCGATTCTTTATATGTACCCCTTCGTATCCAAACCAACCATTTTGATAGTTTTTCTTTTTCAGTTGATGAATATTGTTAAACAAAAAAATTTCCTGGTCCTCCTTGATTAATTTTTTAGTTAAATATATTTATCCAATCATTCCAATGTTGAATAATTTTCCAGTTTGCTTTTTTTTTCCTCGAGTGAATTGTGAATCTTAGGTTTCCACGTTCTTCGGTGACAAGGCACTGGAATTTGCCATTGCATTGTTTACGATTTTGTTTATAGGTGAAATGAGGTCATTGTTTTTGTTGATAGAAGGGATTCTTAAGATTTTTTCTGACACATGGCTGGGCGCCAAATGCCCTGTAGTTTTATTGGAAAAGGAATGTAGTTTAAATGAGATGCATATGTCAATTTTTCAGCATAGTCGCTAGCAGCATGGTAGGTTTCAACTTTCAACCATCAAATTATTCACTTCCAATAAAGGGAAATGATTTTGCCACTCCCTTTTTGTTAACGCCACTCCCCTGCAAGTGTATTTTTGGTGCAAAAATACACTTGCAGGGGAGTGGCGTTAACAAAAAAGGGAGGGACAAAATCAGCAGCCCCAATAAAATGTGCTTTTCGTCGGAGTTAAATTTCGAATATGTACTTGTAACAAATCTAAAAACTGTTGCCTGATGTTTAAGCATGACATTGATTTGCTATTATCAAGAGTTCTGAATGTTAATGTCTCAAACATATGATTAGATTTGCATATCTCTCTCTCTCTCTCTCTCTACATTACTTGTCCAATAATTCAAGGAAGGATTCTGTAAGTTTGGACCCGCTTATTCCCACCCTTCCATTGATAAAGGCTGGAAATGAATGGTTATGTATTGTTTAAAGCAGATTGTGTATTGGTATGGGAACTGCATCGTGAATTATCTGTGGTTGTCTGGTGGTATTGAGCACTAAACTGACTCTGACAAAGCATTTATGACAAAAGATCATGCTGCTTTCATGAAGCCTGTGCTTATGTAATTTCATTTCGCTTGTTTATACTATTTCTACGTTATGGTGCAGCTTTCTTACAAGCACTGTCCTGGATTGCCATTGCTTGTTATTCTCCATCAGATCTCTCATTCTTTATGATCACCCTATATCTCCTCCTTGGTAACCTTGGTGCTTCAATTGTCGAGGTTGCAAATGATGCCATTGTGGCAGAGGTTGGGAAACAGTCCAAGAACTCACAGTCACCTTCACAAGGTGAGCTGCAGTCCTTTGGTTGGATGGCCTCCTCCATTGGTGGAGTCCTAGGAAGTCTGCTTGCTGGTATTGCCATTTACCAATTCTCTCCCCAAGCAATGTTCTTTTTGTATGGAATTATCCTTGCTATTCAGTTTTTTGTAACAATTTCCATTCATGAAAGTTCCCTCAACCTCCCCGAGACTTCCTTAATCGGAATCAGAAAGCAAATTTCAGAGCTGCTAGTTGCACTGCGGAAACCTGAAATTGCGTACTCAATAACCTGGTTTGCAGCATCTTATGCCATAATTCCAGCCTTAACAGGAACCATGTTCTTCTATCAGACACAGTATTTGGAGATTGAATCTTCTGTGTTGGGGATCTCTAAAGTGATTGGGCAAGCAGCAATGTTTCTATGGGGTGTCACATATAATAGACATCTCAAGTCCGTTCCACCGAAGAAACTGATCTCAGTCATTCAATCTATTATGGCAGTTTTCATGCTTTCGGATGTGTTGTTTGTGAAAGGATTATATCGAAGTATGGGGATTCCAGACGCACTATATGTTTTGGTCTTTTCAGGCTTCCTAGAAGTTCTGTGTTTCTTTAAGATTCTACCGTTTAGCATTCTAGTGGCACAGCTTTGCCCTCCAGGCTGTGAGGGATCTCTGATGGCATTTCTCATGTCTTCTATTGCTCTTGCGTTTATAGTGAGCGGATACCTTGGTGTTGCACTTGCATCATATGTTGGGGTGACGGGGAATGATTTCTCTGGCCTGTCAAGCGGCCTTCTTATACAGGCAGCATGCACGCTCTTGCCACTTTATTGGTCGTCGTGCATGCCGGACGAGCCTAAAACCAAAAGGAAAGAGCAGTGAGCACGGCAAAAGCTGCAGTTACTATATGTTTTAGTACGTTTAGTACGTTGTTGGATATGGTCTCTATTGGTATTGCAAAAATATCTCATGTTCTTTCAAATTTTGGTTGTTTCATTCAAGTGTGTCCCTCTGAGGTATGATTGTTCTCTTTTTTGGTGGGTCCTGGCGAGCATCTGCAGCTTTATTGCTTTGTAACTCTACAAATCATTATATGGGAGTTTTTGGGTGTTTCAATGTGATCGCGCTCTTCTTGTTCCTTTGCATTCCTCTTCACTTTGGGGAGGAAATTCTGGATTCCCTATCATATACAGTTTTTGTAATTTTTTTTTACGGGGGTAAATGAGATGATTCATTGAAAGAGCATAGCATATAAGCGTCTAGGAAGGCATACCCTTGTAAGAAAATATGCAAGGGGAAATATTCCATAGACCATAGCTAAGGATAATAGAGAGCACCTAATCCTGACATCAAAATTGAATTTAGCTAGGACTACATCTGGAGATCTATGAATGCCCTTGAAAACTTTGTTGTTCCTTTCTTGCATAAGAGCATTTCTAGCAGAAGTAGCAAAAGTCGGCTTCAAAACTGAACTTTGTTACTTTTTTTACAAATTTGAAAGTGAGTTAGTGTTTGAAGGTTGATACTCATGTTACAAATTTGTAGAGAGTTGCGAGTATTTTAGAATCTTACAAGGATCATAATCAACCAGAGTTGCAAGTACTTTAGAAGCTGACAGTAGACAATCCAGCCCATTGGATGCACATGGAACTGTCGATGACACGGTGAATTGGGTATTCAAAGGAACTGTCAATGACGTCGTGAATTGGTGTTGATGCTTATGTAATTTGAGTATTCAAAGGAACTGTCGATGGCTCGTTGAATTGGTGGTGGTGGTGTTTTATTGAACTAAATTATAGAAGTTAAACAAAGCCGGAGTCCAAATCAAACAAGCAAATGCATGTATCGCTTCAACAGCCTGCATTCCTCTATGATTTTGGGTGCATCTCCATCCAGCCACACCATTCTTTCTTTACCAGAGAAAAACCCTAAGAGGTTATTGGTAATGCAGCAACAGCAATAATTAAATATGCCCAATGATATATCAAGAAAGTAACAGCCTCATGAATGGCCCCATAAACAAAATTAGTCTCGTTCAGAGAACCACATGCATCAACACGCACGAGAGAGAGGCTTTTGCACAGAATAATATTTATGCTTAACTCTCTCTCAGTCCCATAATCCAGCAGAAAAATGCAATGGAAAGCAAGAGAAAGTACACCCCAAGCAATTAGGAGGTCACATGAACTGAAAAGGCATGAAACTTGGATAGACATCAACCAACAGTAAATTAAATTCAACAAAACATCAACAGGACACTTTCTTTAAAGAAAAACGACATGATTTCGCTGAAACAGTGAAATCCCTAACAACATCAACACGATACTTGGTAAGAAAGCAGCCGATACACAATAGGTAAGGTGAGAGCCAAGCTATAAGCTAAACACGAGCATCCCACAAGCAGTCGGAGCGGACCTTAGCCTGTCTCAAAAGGCGCTCAACGTCTTTGGGAGGGTTCAAACCTAGACTGTGGGCACGCTCCCACCGAGCAAGTCTTGTCATCCCAAGGCACGGCCCATACTTCATGTTCATGTCGAATTGCCTCAACATTTCCTCGTTATCATCGTAATCATCTGTACAGACGACACGATTCTACGTAAATAGTAGTAACTACAATTGTGCAAAGCCCCATAATTGAAAAACCTAAACCAAAGTCAAATTATAAAGAGAAATAAAGATGGTTTATACGGAAAAGAAGAACATTCGGAAACAAAAAAGAAATCAATAAATGCACCGGACACACACACACACACAGAGGGAGGGAGAACCAGTGAGATCGAGAGAAGCATGGGAGATGAGGACAGCAGGAGGTTGAGCGACGTCGGATCCGAAGGCCGCATAGTGTATTGGGGAGGATTTCTTTCCTTTTGGCTTAGCGATGCCCCCGCTCTTCTTCCTTTGCCTGAAGAAGCCCTTGACGTCTCCTCTCCCTCCTCTTGTCGATGATGCCATTATCCTCTCTCTCTCTCTCTCTCTCTCTCTCTCTCCGTTTTCAAATTTTAAAATCGTCTCTCGTCTTTCGCATTCAACCAGGCCTCTCACATCGGACACTTTGGAGACACGAAACGACAATACCCTATCTAAAAGTGCGTAAATTACACTTAACTTCCAGAAGTTTTTTGATAATACAGTACAACCTTTTCTACTTCTCACAATCACATTTACGATCCAATAATGATAATGTCAAAATTATTTTTGTTAGTGTCAAAATTTCAGTGCATAAAAGGCTTGTACTATTTTCAGTGTATAAATCTTTTATGCACTAAAATTAAGGCACTAACAAAAATAATTTTGACGTTATCACTTCCTCTTAATAAGCCTCCCCCAAAAATTTCTAGCAATTGTAAACATAATTTTTATAAAAAAAACTGCAAGAAAACTACTCTACTCCAACCTAAGGATTGCGAATAGGGTGGGTGGAGTTTGAAACAACCACCTAATGCATGGGATTTTAAGGTGTCAACCATTAAGCTACATCTCTACTTGGTGTAAACACATAGTTAATAGCATAAAAAAAAGTACTTATTTTGGAGTAAACACATAGTTAATAGCATAAAATATCGATTTCATCCTTCTATTACTAATTGTGTCAATTTGAACTCTATTGCTTATATTGTGTCTCAATTTCATCCATTTCGTTGACGACTTGACTGGAACAAGCAAATATAGTAATCATACACAATACATTTCTCGTCTCAATTTTTTTAAGGTGTATTATAAAATATATTATGAAATTCGAAAAAGCAACCAATTTGTTAAATGTTTGGTTTCAATGGTCATATCACGATTTTCACAAGCTCATTTTGTTCACACAATTAAAAAGAAAATTGTTTTTCAATAATATTTAGTCATCTTGTAATATTCTGTAAGTAAGAAGTGAAGAACTCTTGAATATTAAGTGATCGAGTGCATTAAAATCTGGAGATAATGTTATGAACAAACACATAACACCGGTGTCCAATTCATTTATTTGAAGTGTATTTATTTTGGAGTTCATTGATTAGATCACTCATGCAAAAACACTTAAAAATTCCAAAGCAATTTCACGTATCCCTACAAAGCATCATGAAGTACGAAGCAACCTCTTTTGAACGGAGACGGGGGGCTGCTGTCCCGATTTGTGGGCCTATTCCGGTCTCGCTCCGATAATCGGAATCGTTCACTTTGTAGAGCTCGTCGAGCAGAACAACTATACAAAAAATCAGCTTAATTGGATATTATTAAGTGTCTAATCGGAGCCCATATAACTCTCGGTCCATAGGTTACAGTGGATTTGAT
The DNA here is from genome assembly GCA_025642025.1 of Rhododendron ferrugineum. Lineage (NCBI taxonomy): Eukaryota > Viridiplantae > Streptophyta > Magnoliopsida > Ericales > Ericaceae > Rhododendron > Rhododendron ferrugineum. The sequence continues at coordinate 22,455,048 of JAOTQK010000024.1, read as the reverse complement.
CCAGTGTTTCGGATCTATTCTTTTCAAGATAAAAAGATTCCGATCAGGCACTTAATGATATTCAATTAAGCTGATTTTTTGCATAGTTGTTCTACTCGACGAGCTCTACAAAGTAAACGATTCCGATAATCGGAGCGAGACCGGAGTAGACCCACAAATTGGGCACAGCAGCACGCTGTTGTCCCTTTGGGGACAGCAGCCCCCCGTCTCCCTTTTGAACATTGGCAAATTAACACATTAGCAGTCTCGTCAAAAAAGGTTCCGATCACACCACTGAAATGGACCCCAAATGCGGTCAACATAAGCTAGCAGTATTGGAACTGTGAGTTGACTTACAACATCGTTCCCAAGTCAAAATTGCATTTGGTTTCTTAATATTCAGAAGTCCTCCACTTCTTAATCAACAATTACAAGGCTAACTAAAATGGTTTTTGAACAATTTTTTTGGATAGAGTGAAGGAAAATAAGGAGATCATAAAACTCAAGATAAAGCTATTGAAAAAGAAAACATGATACAAAGACATTTAACTAAAGGGTTGCCTTTTCAATTACCTTGTACATTTGTAATATGTAATACAACGATAATTTAATGGAAGGCTTAGCCAAAAATCTCTCATATTTATATTTTTTGAGCTTAAGGACATGCACCTTTTGCAATCAAACATAAGGACAAGTGTGTTGCATGATTACTAAAATACATTTTCTACAAAACTAGTGAAAGTTCATTAATAATTGAAAGTTAATGAAAGTGTCTAAACCCCTAGGGTACCCTATGAAAGTGCCTAAAACCCTAAGATACCCTATGAAAGTGCATATGGTACCCTACGAAAGTGCCTAAAATCACTAAAACCCTATAATAGGAAAATGCACCTTAAAAACCCTATGAAAGTGCCTAAACCCTAGGGTACCTTACCCTATTCTAGGGTGTTTGTAGGGTACCCTACCCTAGGATAGTTTTGTCCATGAAAACATGTTTTGACCTTATCCTTATGACTCAAAAAGTTGAAGGACCTCCACGAAAAACTATTTTATTGGTGTTCTTCCCCTAAATGAAAACTATTTTACCATACTTATGGCTAATTTTTCCTAATTTCTAATTTGCTCAATAATTGTTGATTATTCAATACAAAGTAATCAAGGTGAGAAACATATTATTCATAGTGTGTAAGAGGTAAAAGTTTAGAAATAGTTCTAGTTTGCATGAATTCGAAACTTCAATCCTCTGGGAGAAAATGACAATTTCGCCCATTAGTTCCATCTGTTCCAATCACCCTAGCAGGGAGAGGCACCAAATTAAGACGAATGTAAATTCTAGGGTTAAAATTTACACAACTAGTACTAGCTAGAAAGACAAAATTAAACTTTTATGCAAACTAGAGGGATTATTTCTAAAAGGGAAATGATTTTCCACTCCTTTTTTTGTTAACGCCACTCATCTGCAAGTGTATTTTTAGTGTATTTTTGCACCAAAAACACACTTACAGGGGAGTGTTGTTAACAAAAAAGGGAGTGGCAAAATCAGCAGTCTTTCTAAAATTTTCCCAATATGGTTGTCTCTTAATTGAAGGGTAATGATTTCTGCACTCATTTTTTTTATGAATGCACTACATTTCTTGTCTTTTAGTAAAAAATTACACATAAAAATTTCACTAAAAGACATGAAATGGAGTGCACTCATAGAAAAAAGAGTGAAAATCATTGCCCTATTTTAATCATTAAAATAAGAGAATATCCTGTCTCAACAATTGAACAGAATATGAATATGCCGGGCAGGAAATGAATGTGAACTATTATTACTGATAACGTGTGCATACCCTAGTACTCCAGTTCCAAATGGTTTGGCAAATACTGAAATAGGGCATAACAAACAACATTTTCATAGGCACCTTCGAATTCACCATAGATAAGAGATTACAGAAGTAATAACTAGAACCACACCTGTTGCTTATAGACGATAACGTACCACCTGAGACTTTCCAAAGAGAAGATGTTACAGAAGTAAGGAGGGTAATACTCCCTCCCTCCTCTCCGCTCCACATCCATCATATTTGTCGTAACTACAGAGGCTTCCGACATGTAATGATAGCAAACTTGATTAGCCCCATCCTGTATCCTTGGATCATCAATGGCATCACCAATGCCCCTCTTATGGTTTTCCATCCTGATCAAGTTCATCAGTCACGAAGGCAAAAAATCCCAAAAAAGGAAACAAAAATTGTCTCAAAAAGTTACCAAAGCATTAACAGTAATGCATTCCTTATAAATGCTGGTGAAGTTGAATTAGCCATACCACTTCGCAGCAATGATGTGAAGCCCTTCCATGTCAATGCTGACCTTATTACTGCCGGCCAAAATGGGGCAACATTCTCCGACCAATCTGCTGCCTTTATATCCTAACAAAAAGAAGTCCACCACAAATTCATTGACTTGTATGTGTTCGCGCGCAGAAATGACAATCATAGCCAAGTAATTACACGTGTCATCTTATTCATATTCGCACCAAGTACGCTAATATAGACTAACATTTTTTATTTTATTTTTTTGCTAAGCAACAATAACATATATTGCATAAGTACTTCGTGAGTATTTGAAATCTTTTGATCCTTGGTAAATGAGATCATAAATTGAGGAAGTCAGTACCTGGAGAGACAGAGACTCAAGTAATTTCACATAATCGCCCGTAGAACACCAAGCTGGGAGATAATAAGCATCACAAATCTTCCGCAATAGATCTTCCTCCTCCGGTCGCAAAGATTTCTCCGAAGGGGAGAGGTCCCTATGGCACCATGTTACTATTATGATTGTGGCTCCCGGTGCTGCTACTCGAGCCAACTCATTAACAAACTATAGGTTCGATAGTTATAGAATATAATCATGAGACAGCCGAAATAAATACCACAAAAGCAGGAAGGAAACAAAAAGACACTAACTTAGGTTCGATGACTTGAAGTTAAAAGCATGTATCTAAAACCATGTAGCACAATTAGATAACATAGAGTAAGAGAGATCTAACCTTTGCTTTGTCAGGCATGTGTTCACCACTCTCCATGGACCATACCAGATCAAATTGTGCATCGGGAAATGGTTGATTTAAAGCATCTGCAACTTGGAAGGAAACCTGCTAATCGTTCACCTTACAAAATTACCCACAGCACTTCTTGTCTAAAGCTCAAGAAAAGAAAATAGAAACAGAGACTGTAAGTACTTGCTCAACAGGTTCTATCATATTTATAGAAACAAAAATAAATTCCAGGTTGGAAATACGCATGGTATGAACTGAATAATCATATTGTTATTGGGAATTTCTTGAAGTATTTAAGTGACAAACTTTTTGGGATTCTTAATTTCTAGTCATGATTGAGCATGATATTCAAAAGGAATACTCGACAGATATAAACCTCCCACAAAGCTCAAGCAGCCATTGCTTACTCAATCCAATAGCTTTCTTCTCCTATTTCAAGTAGCTCAAAGTATGTTAAACTCAGCAAATAGAAATTTCAAATCCATGCACCGACCAAAATTTTCACAGAATAGATGGCTGAAAAAGAGGAAACCGCAACGCTCAAACACACCTTGTTTGCTAATCCTTGGGCAGCAGCAAGAGCTTGAGCCCTCTGGGCTTGAACAGGGCTCAGGGTGATGCCTTGGCATTGAGCCTCATATTTTCTTGCTATATATCTAGAACTGCCTCCAATTCCACACCCAACATCGACAACACTATAAGGTCTCTTCATTGGGTCTTCTGCAATCAAATTCATTATTCAACATGGAAGTCTAAAAGAAAAAGAAAAACGGCCGAAAAGGTAGCCTACATTCACAGAGGCACAGGAAAGAAACACACACACAAAAAGAGAGAGAGAGAGAGAGAGATCAAACTAAACTCAAGCACCTTAACCTCCATTTCAATGCAGGCCCAGGAGTAAAACACATCATTCACCCACAAAGAGAGAAAATGGGAGATCAAAATAAATAAAATCCTCTAATAAAGAAACCATTGACATTTTTCACCGCAAAAATGTCGAGCCCCAAAAAACTTCATAACTGCTAGAAGGAAATTAAGGAAAATTAATGTTAACAAGATGAACCGCCAGTTTTATGTGGCGGTTCTTTTGATGCCTGGTAGCTAGATCAAATTGTTCTAGTGTCACCACATTGAACTAGTTCAAAGAGTACACGGGAGGAAGCGTAGGGACAAGTGAGTCAGTACGACACGGATGAACAACTGATTAGGAGTCTCGCAAGAACCAAAAAGAAAACAGATTGCAATGGAAAATAAGGCCATCAAAACCACTAACAGCAGTTTCAGATAGAGATGACTGATGAAGTAATTAGTTATTAAGGGTAGACAAACAGAGAGTCCAAAAAACTTTAGCTTGTCAAGGAAAAAGACAGCAAACCGTTGCTCTGCTCTCTTGCTGTATCTAGATCGCGACAGCCAGCCAAAGGTTAGCAATGAACAGATTCAAGCCAACTGACAGTGAAAGATGAGAACGACCCTATGATTTTCAAAATGAATTGACACAAAAGATACAGAGGGATGGACCCAGATCATTTTTTTTTTTTCCAAACATGAGAAAATCTTCTTCAGTACATCCACCACGCATCCGCCAACAACTACTATAATTATATTTAAAGTTTGCCTGAGTGCGTCTAATTAGGGTGCCAATTTAAACCTACTCTACTGAACTGAACAACCGCGGAGTGAACAAAAGAAAGAAAATTACGGTCATACAGTTAACAAGGGGCTAACAAGTAATCATCCATATTCCATTCTTAGTTTTTTTTTTTTTTTGGTAAGTATTCCATTCTTAGTTGAGTAACACGTGTCAGCACTTATTACCGGTAATATCTGACGAACTAACTTTCTAGGACACAGAAAAACAAACAAAGAATGTCTGCATAAGCGAATCCAGTTGTGTACCGAACCGATATTTGTTATAGCACATTCATTGTACTCTACTTATCATATGAAGATTGCAGAGGGAGAGGAAAAGAGAGAATAGAACCAGTTGTCACCTGAAACACCGGCGAATCGGAGAGACTCTTCAATCATACGAATCTGAGCGGATCGATGGTCGGAAAGTAGGGAAAGGGCGTCGTTGTTGTCGTTTTTGTTAATATTGTAGTTTGGATCGTAGAAGCCGTGGTGCATGTGGTCCCCCCATATCTCCTCCCATACCCGTGATGATTCGTCGTACAACTCGGCTATCCCTTTCTGGAGCTTTTCTACCTCCTCTGTATTACTAGTATATCCTGCTGCTGTACTACGTGTCGGCGATGCACTTGTGGTCGTAGTAGTAGCTGAAGAAGGCGTGGAACGGGCTCCTACTGCTGGTGGGCCCTGAGCAACTTCGCCGCCGCCGCCGCGAGGCAGGGTGCGACCGAGTAGTGATGATGGGCGCCGCGTAAATCCAAAATGATGGGCGCCCCATGTGCTGCAGCAACCATTCATATTTTCTAAAGGGGTATTCGATCTCTCACAACGAATACCGATGAACCGTTTCTTTCTGAATGCCAAAATGTTACTGGACACTGATGAGGAGGTACAGCTACTTTTTTTTTCTTTCCTTCTGTTTTTTGGTTGGCTTTTGGAGCATTTAGGTCCACAAATCTATGAATAGTCCGTGCGTACACGTACACGTCTGTTTCCTCTCGCGGTCATTCAGTGGGAATGGGAGTGCAATTTTTTATATGAATTCCACCGCGAATTGATATTATGTTTATTATATAATATATTTTTTGGTAAACATGATATTACTTTGTGGTGTATTCACACTATTTCAATCAAAAGGAAGGAAGTAATGTTCACCCTCTTAAATGAAAGGTAAACAAAACTCAACTCAAATGGGAGGGGTTGTACTGCTGTAGTGCACCCACCGTACTACATCATGTAGTGTGGCCGATTCGACCATCCATCTCGGTACAGACTGCTTGGATTTAATCCAAGCTTCTATAAATTATAGTCGTCCATTATCAAAATGGACAGCCGGATATAATGCGGGGGTGCACTACAGTCTACAGCACTCCGGGTTCCAGTCAAGGGGATTCAGAAATGAGGGATTGAAAGGAAATTTGCATTCTTTAGTTTTTCGTTAATTTTTTGTGGATTATTGTTTCGTTATAACGAGAGGAATCTAGAAATTTTAAAAATTGCAATCAAAATTCAAATTTTTTTGAATAAAGAGCCGTAGCACCCCTACTTTGAAAGGAAATATATAGTTTATTTTTGTCTTTATTCAAAGTATTTTGGTTTCGATCGTTATTTTTTATTTTTTAAATTTCTCTCGTCATGACGAATAAATAATTCACAAAAATTTGACAAATACTAGAACTAACAAATACAAAAAAAAAAAGTCATTTAGTTATTAGGTCAAACAACCCCTGAATTCTTAGGGATATACTATTTGTTGCATGGCATGCCCTTGAATGATCATGCAACTATAAGTCATTAATTCATGTGTGTTATTAGATAAAATAAAAAGACAGCTTGCATTCTCGATTGGGAGGTGTTGCCAAGTGGGGGTGCCTGACAGCGGTACCAAGCGACCAATCTGGCTGTTCATCTCAAGAATTGACGGATTGAATCGTGACCGAACAATGAACGATTAAGATCTGTATACAATCAGATTCAATATGAGTCGTTCGTGTTGTATACAGATTCAATATGAGTCGTTCGTGCCGAGATGAACGACTGAATGCCACTCGGCACCCCGCTTTGCAAGGGGTGCTTGGCAGCATCCCTAGGTTGGTTTTACGTGTCACACCCTCGATTTTCAACATAATTATAAAGGATATTCATAAATAGAAACCTCGCAATATTCCAAATAATACCCCAAAAGAGTTTACATTCCCATTACCACAATCACACTTCTAACATTCGATAGCTTGCAAAATATTACATCATTGGCTCGGAGGCCCAAATTAATGTAAGTAAAGAGTATCGATAGAGTTAAGAAATTACATCATTTCATGATCAAAAGATTTACAAATGAAGTTACGAATACATCTCTCAAAAGTTGATTACAAAGATGGATTTATAAATCCGCTGAGTTAGCTTTCAAAATTTTGCTCACATCCAAGCACTCCAAGCATGCAACTACTGTCCCAAGTTAGCACCTGAAAAGATAGAAGGTCTGAGCTACA
>JAOTQK010000024.1:22423996-22439190 GCA_025642025.1 Rhododendron ferrugineum | reverse complement strand
GTTAGTATTTGACGTTGTCCCACATCGGTTATCTAAGTCTTGTAAGGAGTTATTGTTTAATATAAATAAAGAGTATACGTGTGAGGGTTAATTATCACCCTACACACTCTTTCTTCCTAAACAACAGTCACAATGAGTGTAACAAGCTCCCTGCAAAAGCTGCAACTGATTAGATTTGGCACCCGTGGCACCGCCTTAATATCGTCAGCAATCCTGGCAGCCCCAAGAACACATATTTGTCATCTATAGGATAAACCTACGTAATATTCACACAACGAGCCCATGCAGTCATGTGCGTTCGAACTGAGTCAAACTGATGACGCAATTATGATGAAACAAATCAAGCTCCTCAAAATTGATGTTAGGGCTGCTAGATTCTCTTTCAAATATAAACCAAAGAGCTCCTCTTCTGTCAAAAAAGAAAAACTAGCTTCCCATCTGTCATTCACCACTGAAGGTGCACCTAAGCCCCGAAACAATTCCAAGGCATGCTTGAACCAAGAGCGAAAGCCCATGCCTTTTTAACAGGTTACAGGCTCAAAAAGGCGTATCTTTTAATCTTTGTCTATTTTGTAAACATCTTACCCTGATTGATATGCCATATATTCATTGCATCTAAAGGACACCGTCTTTATCACTTCCAAAGTTCGGTATCATCTATTTATAAGCTTGTGCTAGATTACTTGAAATAGCTAATTCTAGTTCTTAGCTCTTAGTGTTCAGAACTATGTACCAAATTACTCCAATCAAAAGACTTACATCTTCCAACCACATATCTAGTCACCAGGTTGGTTTGGAAACAAATACAAAATCCCCATGACGTGTCAAAGTATCAAATACTCTAACTGTAAGTACATTAAATATGCACGCATCTCATTTGTTTTGGAATGTGCATGATTATCGTTTGTCACACGTGTGCCTTACTTGACTTGGGCTCAATCTTATGTATTTTCCTCGCACTTAGGTTCTATGATATCTAGCCAAAAAGCGCGCTTTGAACCTTAAACAACTGTGGTCTAACTTTGCATCATCACAAGAGTGAATTCATGTTTTGATAAGTGACTTCAAGAAAACAAAACTTACTGTGGTCTAACTCTGCATCATCACAAGAGTGAATTCATGTTTTGATAAGTGACTTCAAGAAAACAAAACTTTACTTACAATGGTGAGCAAGGAGATCGACCACCATTTAGGTAGAACACAAACAAGAACGAATCATAATGCTGGCCATTGATGAAGTAAAAACCTTGCAGTCTTCGAACACATTGGAAGGACATTTTCTGGTACAAATGGAAGGCGGGATTATTGTGAGAAATCACATGGAGGTAAACTGCTTGGCACATTGGAATACTTGAGTCATATTTGATAACCTCTCCAACAAGTGAAGAAGCTGAAAATCAAAAGTAACAAACAAATTATTGATACTGGAGTGAAATAACTTCAAGGCGTGTCGAAAAAGTAGTAAAAAAAACTTACCTATACCAAAGTTTCTATAAGATTCTACTACTCCCAAAGTTAGAACGTAAATTAGGGTTTGATCTATTTTTAAGAAGTCAAATCTGAACAAATCTTCTTTCTGCAAAGCCAATATTGCATGACTTAAAATACAGCCTTTGAAACATAGTACAAGTAAGTACCAAAAATAAAAGAAAAGAAACATAGTACAAGTGCCAGGTCTCTTGAAAAGAAAAGCTGATTCCTAATATAATAACTCAGTTCTTTTCAGATCATTAAGGGCTCACCTCACTCCCTTTTGCCGGAACTATCCGTGCTGTAACAAATCCGATAAGATCATCATTTTTTCCATTGGATCGGCTGCGGTCAACAGCTCCCCAAGACACAATGTTATGGCCATTTACAACATTATGGAAGAACTCCGACTCATACCTGTGAAAGACAAAATATGCTTCTTGTTAAAGAAAGCAACCACATCATCTAAAGCTGATCATCCGAAAGCATAAGATGAGATCAACTTACCTAAAAGGGAATAGATCACAATGAATTTTCTCGAGCGCCTCTAAATCAGAGGGTCGGATAGATCAATAGGATATGGATGAATGGTGGACACTTTTCAAGTCATCCATTGAAAACGTTGCATCAATCCCCAGCGAAAAATTGCACTATTACCAGAAGAACTATGTCCATTTATGCTTCATCATTGAGGATGGTAGAAGCTGGTACCCAGTAAAGTAATTTTCCTTTCGACTGATTCCTTGTGATTGCAAACCAGACTATACAGTGACACTAAAAGTGAGAAGCTGAGCCACACATACAACGCCATCCCAAATCAGAAAGACAATTGAGCAGGCACACTAATTGAAAGACAACAGGTTTGATGGCTTTATGTACATCATGGCTTTATGTACATCAAGCCTGGGGATACATATATCGTGTATCTCTCTATGAAAGTTGTAGCAACTTTCTGTAACAGAACACTGCAAGACAAATGTTGGAACTTGTGGCTCATATGTTGTGTATGAGAGGTACTGAGAAGTTCTCGTAAAAGGCCAGTGCCAAGCGGAGCGGAGTGAGGGAAGCGAAGCGACCGAACGGAGCGGAACGGAGCGAGGCACTGGCCCATCGCAGATTCAGTTGGTTGGGCCGAAGGCGTACGGTACGGAATTACAAGGCAATTTAGGGTTGGAATAGAAGTAGCGGCTATATATACTCTCTATTGTAAAAACCCTACGTACAGTGATCATCAATAAACAGATTCTCTCTCCGCTCCCGTGGACGTACCCGGTTTAGGGGAACCACGTATATCTCTGTGTCGATTCTTTACTGTTTATACTCGTATATCGTGCGCGTGTGTGTGTTTCGATCCTAACAACAAACAATCATTGTATCTCCCCACTTCAAGTTCATACTTACAGCAAATGATCTAAAAAGCTTACGAATCGAACGTGTGATACAATAATCAAAAGTCTGTCATTGTGCTTCAATTTCCTTACATTTTCCCATTGCTCGCTTTCACTAGGAAATAGAAACAAGTAATTTGTGTTTGAATCTTTTTTTTCCTAGATGCGAATGCAAAAAAAATTTGTACCTAGGGCATCTAAGTCCAAACAGCAGTAATAATTGAAGCTAATTATTATTTTCCTCAATCTTTCAGTAAAATAAAGTAATATGCCCTCCAACAATTCAAGAACACATATCATAAACCACATATTTGATTGCAACAGCGATCCAAAAACAGAAAATCATAGTTCTGTTCAGTCATTTTGGCTAGAGAAAGCAGGCCATATCCTGCGGGGGAAATGCCAAGCAATCTGTCTGGATGGAGGGGTTTGGTAACCAAAATAAAGAAATGAGAATCCTATCACTTGTTTCTCACCACTTTAAGTGAAACTTGGTGAGGAACCATAATTCTTTCTTTCTCACCAAAGCACTCCATCCAAGTTCTCTTCTTTCTAGTGATCCAGTCCATAACAAGTTCAAACCTTGATCTAACTTGTACTTGCCTGCTGAATACATTGTGTTGTCCAGTACTTAATTGTATCGCAAATAGTTTTTGTATAATTTTTTGGGCACAAATTCATTTCTTTTTTTGGTTGAAGGACAGGATGTCAAGGCTAGCAAACACGCACCTCGACTATTCCCCTCTCTGGTTCGGTCAAAGATAGACCATTCACGCCGGGACTAGGGGATTCACAAGAGATTTCTCTCTTACGGCCTGGCCTCAAATTCATCTCTACCTTCTTGTATTTCTAGACTAATACCTCTAATTCACATAAATTTTATATTTTTAATTTCTTGTATATCAATTAGTTATTGAGTTAGCTTTGAACACCAACATTTTATTGGTCAACTACCTAAATCTCTGAATACCAACTTTTACATTCAAGAATCATAAACTTTGGCTAAGGTTTAAACTCCAATCTTTCGAAGTAATACGGTAGCTATTAGAATTAACAAATGCTGGTCGCAGAACTATTGTGGAGTCGGGAGCGGCCCCAGCTCCACCCAATTTCATTTCAATTTGAGCACACTAAATTATAGTAAGTGATACCGTGCGGTAATGATACTGCGTGTTGTCGAATGAGATGATAGCAACAATACTAGAGATTACTTGTTCAATTTATCAAAATCGTTCTGCAAAAACTTGAATGACTGGATTTCGTCTTGAAAAATCATTGAACCAAAATTTCTTTCATAGTTCGGCCCCCTCCGAATTTTTTTCCTGGCTCCGCCACTGCTTATTACAAGCTCAAACTCTTCTAGTTTTTTGTCTTTGCTTCTTTAGTGTGTACAGTTTTTTTGATTGATTGCTAAAAACTTTAAAAACAGATGTCTGAAACACCAACTATGAGCTCAATTGCTTTTCTGCCTCCATATGAAAATTCAAGCCAGCCCAAACTAAACTGTGGAGATGGGATATAGTATAGTCATTATACTCTAGCTATCTCAAACAAGAGAAATAGTAATTTCTTGGCGTTTTATCCAGAAAAATCCAAACATATCAATAGCCATTGTCAGTTTAAAGCAGAACTTCAAATGATTGATTACCTGTATCAAACAATGGAAGCTCAAACTAAAATAATCAAGGTCTTCACAGAAATCCTATGGCTAATGTAAATAATCATCTTCAGCTAATAAGAAGCAAGAGAAAAATGCCACATGAAATTCGATGTTTGATGAGATCTATAAAAACTCGAGCGAAATTACCTCGTCCAGTGGCATAAACTGTGTGCGTCAGAGAGAGAGAGAGTCCGAGGCCACGGATGCAGTAGGGAGGGCCGAGGGGGGCAAGTGGTGTCTGGGAGAAAATAGGGAAGGAAAAATAAGTTGGCGGAATTACGTTGACCATGCTTGGCTTTTATAAGAACTGCATTGAGACCCTTTAGATTCTAGAAATGACATCCTATTAGAATGATTACAGCTGCATTAAAAATTGCACCTTTTTTCTCTTCACCTGCCCACCTGCATGCAAAACGTTGTCTACCTGCAAAAGTTGCACAACAACTCCTTTCGTGCAACAAAAAATACCATAATTTCTCTAAAACCCACTATGCACCCTCTGCAAGCACCATGATCACCTCCTACTCTCATGAATAGACTCTCATTTATCTTCATGATTATTCCACCTCTCTCTCTCTCTCTCTCAAACTAGTTACTAGTACATGCTAACTTTAGGAGCTCCATGAAGACCATCACGTCGTGCAACGAATCTTGATAGGAAATGATTACTACCGGGTTGCTTTAACTCCTTTTATGTCAGTATAGTACTAGTAGTAAGTAAGTTTATCGGGTTGTCAAAAAAGGAAGAAAGAACCGGGGTGGAAATGAAGACATACTAAAAACTTGAGGTGAGTCCAACTCCAATGGTGGAAATTAAAAGGACGATACTGGAAAATACTACTTGTAGTACAGTATTAGAAAAGTCAAAAGTGAAGGGCGCCTTGCATCGCTGGCACAATCAAACCGCTTGGATCCTTGTGCTCTTCCTCTTTCTTCACTCCACCGCTTCGGCCAGGAAAAATTCCCGGTAGCCCCCCCCTTTCCCTCCTCCTGTTATAACCTAACCTACCTCCCCTCTTTTTGCCCTTACTACTTTGTTGTTTATCATTTCATGGACGGAAGAGGAGGAGGAGGCGGCCAAGCCGCAGCGATGATTCCAACCTCAGCGGCGACGAGCGGAATTTCGAATTCTCCGCCTCCTTTTCTTAGCAAAACATATGACATGGTCGACGATCCATCCACGGATTCGATTGTGTCGTAGAGTAAAAGTAACAACAGCTTTGCTGTCTGGAACGTGCCTGAGTTTTCTAGACATCTCTTGCCTAAGTACTTCAAGCACAACAACTTCTCTAGCTTCGTTAGACAGTTGAATACTTATGTGAGTTAGCTTCCATCCCCCGATATCTCTCTCTAGTTGAATACCTAATAACTACTCGATTGATGTCTTTTTTGATCTCGTTGACTCTCTTATTGCATCCAACTCCAAGTAAAGTTGTTGCTTTAGGAATTACGTTTTAATGTTTCCACTTTCAAGTTTGAAGATGCTGGGATCAAGTAGCTCTTCTTCTTTTGTAACACATGACACATCTTGAACTTTATCATCCGGTAGAGTTTTAGTGGAACTCTTTGTCTCACCACACGAAAATGTTCAGTTAAAATGAAAAAGGTTACTGTTGTCAAACTGCTTATTTCTGTATAGACTGAAAATTTGGGTAAGTGGTTTCCAATTCTGACTGAAACCCTCTAAATTACAGCTTGATTCTAAGAATTTTTGAAAAAAAAAAAAAACACACATAACGTTGTCTATCAAGGGGGTTGGGGATTGGGTTTCCTGGGAAAGGTTGGTTGCCTAAGGATGTGTTTGGATCAAGGATTTTGGGAGGGATTTATTGAGTGAAAGGAAAAAGGTGAAGGAAAAGGCAAGAAGCTAATAAAGTGAGAGCTAAAATTTATTCATTGGTTTCCGCATGTTTCCTTTCCCTTGGTAAAACCCTCCACATTTTCATGATCAAAATACAGCCTATAGGGAATCTGGAAGGTTCGGGACATGACACTGTTGTGATACCAAAACATATAGGATGTAACTAATCAATTCAGAAAATGGTTGTGAAGTTGTCCCGGCAACATTAATGGTGTGATGGAAATAATTTAACTCCATAAATTATTGTTGACACTCTCTCCGACAACGTCAACTGCTTTATCAAAGTCAGCCAGAGTGCAAGATGTTTTCTCTCCAATGCCTCGACAAGTTAATGGTTGGATATTTAGAATTACCTCTTGAGGATGCTTGTCACCTTATATTAGATAAAGAGGTTGTGCTGATTGAACTTTATTATCTGATTATGTCAGGGTTTTTGTCTGTGCTTGCACTTTGTATGAGCATTAGCACTCAATTTAATTTTATAAGCGCGTCTTATGGACCTTGTGCCATACAATATTCAAGCTGAACATCAAGTCCACCAGGTTACCCCGTAAGCCAAAGGCCAGGTGCGTCTCCATGGAACTTATGTGCTATTTTTTCAACAGAAGATGTAAAGCATGAACTAGTTATATTCCTATTTAGAAAACACAGATGCATAACTTTTCTGGGTAGTTAGCAGTTTTCTATTTTGACTACTGTAAAGACCATTGTTGATCTAACCTTTGTTGCTAACTTGCTATGTCTTCTCTCTGTCATTTTTAGTGGCCTTCCTTTAAATTGTGTTGCGTTTATGGTTCAGGTTCAATAACCCTTCTAGTATAAGTTTTCGTATTATAATTTGTGCATTTTGCCATACAGAATTTATGTTCATATTCTCCTATTTTTCTTCAGAAAAAGGTGTAATTTTTTCATGTTAACAAATGGTTAGATTTATGCCCTGGGAACACTTAGCTTACAAATACTACATGACAGCATTATAGTTTGTGGGTTAAATCAGTGTTTTAAAAGGCTCTAGTGGCACCAAGGGGTGAGGCGAGGCCCACGCCTTATTAGAGGGAGGCGCAAATTGTAGAGAAGAAATACAGTTGTAATACAGGCAGAATATTCAACATAAGCAAATATTTTGATCCTTAATGATAGTATGATACCACTCGAAAGTGTTCAAATCAGCAAATAACAACACAAACCTGACATCCATAAATAACTCGTAATGCAGCGCTCAACTTTAGAATCCTCCAACTTTCTCCAGAGTTCACTATTGAACTATAGATTTCCTTTTGTTTTGTGCAAATATCTAGCGTTTTCCCAACTTGTAAACCCTTAAAATTTAAAAATCAATGGTTGAGAGAAAATCTTGAACAAATCTAGAAAAAGACACTGAGGCTCACCTCATGGGTGTCACCATGATGTGCACGCCTCAGAAGCCTCGCACGCGCTTCACAAACTGCACCAAAGTGTTGGAGGCATTTTGGCTGCACCTTGCGTAGCCTTTTAGACCACTGCATTCTTAAGATTACGCAAATATTACCAAGCTACCATTGTATGTGCAATTAGCTTCAACCTGCGTCTTCTAGAGATTGCTTTAATTTATCATACGAACTTGATATCGCAAGCTCCACTCCATGAATAAACACCATGCCTTCTAAGATACGCAGAATTCCTACTTGCAATTGGTAAGTTGAGATTGAAGTTCTTCCATAGTTCTCTTCTTAATTTCATTGACTTGATTGTCATGTCATGAATTGACTGTATATTTCTATTTTAGATTTAGTTTCTTTTCTTTTTTGCTTTATCAATCAGGGTTTCAGGAAGGTCGATCCAGATCGCTGGGAGTTTGCAAATGAAGGGTTTCTTAGAGGTCAGAAACACCTTCTGAAGATCATCAGCAGAAGGAAACCTGTCCATGTTAATAACTATCAACAAGCTCCTCAATTCCAAGGGAAATCAGTTCCTCAAGTCCAGGGGAAATCAGTCGTATCTTGTGTTGAAGTTGGGAAGTTTGGGCTTGAGGAAGAGGTTGAAAGATTAAGAAGGGATAAGAATGTCCTTATGCAGGAGCTGGTCAGATTGATGCAGAAGCAGCAAGCAACTGATCACCAGTTGCAAACTGTTGGGCAGCGTGTTCAAGTGATGGAGCAGCGGCAAAAGCAAACCATGTCATTCCTTGCAAAGGCCATGCAGAACCCTGGCTTCCTAGCTCAGCTGGTACAACAGCTGAATGAAAACAACAGGTCCAATCCTAAAGTTAACAAGAAAAGGAGACTCCCAAACAAGGAAGAAGAAAGTAATTCAGTCTGCAAATTTGGCCCTACCTCACCTGATGGACAGATTGTCAATTATCAACCTTTAATGAATGAAGCAGCAAAAGCAATGCTGCTGCAAATCTTGAAACTCAATGCATCTCCTAGGTTGGAATCTACTGTTAACCACCCCAATCTCCTGATTGGTAGCGTACCTTCACCGTCCAGTGCATTAGGTAGGGGTAGCTCTTCCAGTCGAATTTCCGGAGTGACCCTTTCAGAGGTTCTACCAATGTCTTCAGAGTCTTGCTTGTCAGCAGAGATAGGTTTACCTTTCAGCTGTCCCTCAGCTGCAGTTTCTGACATCGATTCTTCCCCTTCCATGGCATCTGGCCCAATTAAAGTAGCTCAGTTCCCCGAAATTAACAGTAGTTTGGCAGAAGATAAAGTTCTGTTTGATTTCTCCGAAGTGCGGGGAATCTTGCCAGAAAGCACATTTGAAGTCTCTGGGTTGAACTTTGGGGAATCAGATACTGGGAACACAGAATATAGGAATTTAATGTCTGGATTCATCAATGGTCCAATGCCTGTTGTGACTAATGATCTCTCTTCTGACACTGAGGTTGATGTTATGGTGGATGAGATTCCCAAGCTTCCAGGGATAAATGATGCTTTCTGGGAACAATTTCTTTCAGTGAGCCCACTTACTGGGGATGCAGATGAGATTTGTTCAAATGAAGTGGAAGGCAGTATTGGCAAGGAAGAGGATCTACTGACAGGTTGGGAAATTGGATGGGACAAGACCCAGCGTATGAATCATCTTACGGAACAAATGGGACTTCTTGCATCAGAGGCCCAAATGGGGTGACCTTGCCTTCTTTATTGTGTATCTGCATGTGTCATCTAGAGGTAATTTAAAAATTCTAGATCAGCTATGTACTTCTGTAACTTTGAGGATGTTGTGTACGACATAGGGAAATCAGAGTACTACAATCAGATTTAAGAGTGGGTGGAGGAGCGCTTGATGATCATCTCCCCCGCTTCAGTGACTGCGGGACAGTCAACCGATAATTAATCTGATTATACTTTTAACGTATCAGTTTTGGTGTTGCTGTGATTCTCATCAGTTTTCATAGCGACACAATATTTTGCCCAGCATATCATCTCTTAGTTTCACCTTATGGGTTCGTGTAAAACGTCATTTGTATTTACTGTTGCTTTTGTTAGACTTTTGAAGATGTTTAACGTTAACAACTATGCATAAGAATACCAACTTGTTGCTTTGATTTCGAGAATGTGCAGTTTTCTCTGTCCTGTTCTTGAGAAGCATCAGTTTCTCTAATGAAGTTTTCTTGTTGTTTCATTCAGAGACTTGTTCACAATCTTCTTGCTGATTAATTTCCTAATCCTAGACCTCTAATGATGTGGAACCCAAAGGCCTGAGTTGTGTTTCAGACAAGCAAAAAACTGTTGAGATTTCAACCTTTAATATGGTTCTGTACAGGTCAATGTTCTGCAACTGCTTGGACGATGCTTTTGTTCAATGCCTAGATGGCCGGTTTGTGGTCGATGCTTTAAAAATGTTGGCTTTTTGTCTGTAGTTCATAGACCTCTCAGACATGGCTCATGCAGTGTCCTTCATATTAGCACTGCTTTATGATGCAATGACACGCTTTCATGTATTCTGGTAAATAAATAGTCCTTGGTGAGAGGATTGATTTGAAGGATGAAGTATCGAGTACCCCGTGTAAATGTTTTGCGATGGATTACTACTGGCCCCACTTATAACACCAGCTGTGAAACCCACTTTGAATTCAACTTCAGTACTGGAGAGCATCCATGAGCTTTTATCTAAGTGGGGTTGAACACATTGGTGAAACGCATCTAATGAAATCCACCACTCTAATTCAATTTTGCATTCATGGAGATGGCTAAGCTATTTTTGTTGAGGATGTTCTTGTTATGCCATAAACTTTACGAAGACTAGAAATGATCATTAGAGGTATGCCTAAAGATGCTTCGAAAGGAGAGGATATTTGCCTGCAAGTGCTTGTGTGAGTATGTGCGGGTCTACACACTGCAAGTGTTTCTGTGAGTGCGTTTGTGGTTTTAGAATTGCAAGTGTTTGTGTATGTGCATTTGTGGTTTGGGCAGGTTTTGGGTATAGTAGATGACATTATATGGAATTGGTTGTACTATGTTTGATTTAGTTTTTTTTTTTTTTTTTTTAATCCGTAAAAACACCCGAAGGGCATGTTTGATTTAGTTTAGGTGCGATAAAGAATGAAATTAAAAGGAAGCTCCCTTTTTTTACCGGAAGATGAGTAGTAACACTCCGGCCTAATTCAGTCTCTTCTATGTACTTGATGCATGTTCTCCAAAGAAGTACATCTTCTATAATTCTATAGTCAAACAGCCCTACGGGCTTTTAACTTGATTCACTCGTAGATTGTTATGCACACATTTTTTGGGTTGCTGTCATGTTCATCGTAGTTAAATTTAATGGTCAGAACTCAGAAGCTTCAAGAATCGCCCTCTCTATCAGCAAGGTTTTCAATAAGATTTCTTTTCACTTACACTCTCATCTCTCTATTTATTTCTCTTTACTTATTACTTCAAAAATTTTATCAAACAACCGTTAATGTTTTGGATCCATAAGTCAATGTATGTGGATCGATTGGACCCATTTGTCATAAGGTAATTAAATGATCAATGTGACATTTATCGGGAAAGTGATGCAATTGGAACACCTTGCAGACCATTCTTGATAACTAAACTTGGCCGCCTTCCAGAAGAAAGTACTCCTATTTACTACTCAATTTAAACTATTGGGATAAGAAGTTGTCCAATTCTTCTATAACCACAAATACACTCACACTCACACAGGACCCACACTACATATTCACAGTGTGTGGGGCCCACAAATAAATGTGGGTGTGTGTATTTAATTGTATGATAAGTTTGTGGTTGTAGACTTTTTGAAAGTTGTCATTGTGGTACCATATTATCCTAAAACTATGACTAGTAAAATAGTTAAGTCATTTTCTGCCTTCCATTTTTTTTTGTTTTAATTATCTATGTTTTTTGCTAAGTTAATCTTTTAATGTTATGAGCTAGTAAAAAACATCGCTGGACCACTTTAATCAGCTTAGTTGTTAGTGCGAATAACCAATCAAAATCAGCATTGGTATAGAGTGAGATGAATTACATTATGAAACACGTGGAAGGGCAATTACCACTCCAACCTCAACCTCAACCTCACATGATTAAGCTGCTCTACTAGAAATGAGTAATCTTCCGAGCCCATTCGGGCATAGGGCTTTATAAACCTACTAGTGCTTGTCCGTGCCTACGGCACTACGCACGCCAGTTAAAATTGCGTCGGCGTGTGTGAGCGTGTGTGCATGTGCATAATGGGTGCCACATAGGACAAATGTGTCACGTAGGACAAACACCCTTCTGTTTTATTATATAGATGCCTTAGGGTACCTTAAAATTTGGGGATGAGCCTGGAAATTGCAAGCCCTTTAAACATGTTAGATACGGGTAGATGACGTTTATGGGGAATGTTTTCCACATATCGTTGGATGGATTGCATAGAATAGATGGAGCTTTTGTTTATTTGGATTCCAAATGTTAAACGCGTATGTATGGAGTAAGATGTGCAACTAATAGTCCCCTAGTCTTTTGGTCAAATATTGTATAGTTGAGAGTAATTTGTCGATAGCACATCTCTCAAGCCACTTGTCAAATTGTAGCTCTGTCAAAGTTCCATAAATTGCTGCTTTATGCCAATTTGGTCGGGGTCTGGAATGGAAATCTCATCAAGGTAGCAAACTTGTTCAGTTGCAGCCGTCTTCCCTTCCGTCTGAAACAGTCAGTTTTTTCACACAAATTTCAATGCACTATCAAGCTGTATATCAATGTATGGCAAGCCCAGCCCACACTCTCCCAAACTTCAGCCTCCTTCGAACCTAACGAAAATGCACGCATGTAGGATATATTTTTTTCTCAATCTTAAAAGTATTTGTAAAATAGAAAATTTATTACTCGGATACAGAGGGGTGCACGCATTTGTTAAAAATTGAATTGAATGAGCCACCATAATTGGCTCTCTCTTTTAAGATGATGCACAAAAGAATAAAGACGGGTTCCGCACGGCTATTGTGGACCCCTCTATTCGTTTTTTGTTGTAATCTGAACTGTTCATCTGTTAGGGCCCGCAAAATATTATATCCATGCAAAAAACTCAACTTGATTGGAGATTGTTCAAAAAAAAAAATTGGAGATCTATAGGTATAAAATAGGTCTGATTTTTTCAATAATTTTAAAGTTAAATTATCCATAACAACGCATTTTATATACATATATTCAATTTTTGGTTTATCTATAGATATCCGATCAAATTACTTTTTTTGTGTGAACATACTATTTTGCAGTCTTTCAAAAAGAATGGTTCAACTTACTACGGTAAATGCATTGTGAGGCCCACAGTCACAGAATACTCAGGGTATTGATTGCCCGTGGAAAGAATTTAAACTTAATTAAAATATGTAAATGTTGCATCTACCGGCAACAAACCGACCTTAGCTCAGTTGGTAGAGCGGAGGACTGTAGTTGGTTTCATGGCCCACAGCTTATCCTTAGGTCGCTGGTTCGAATCCGGCAGGTCGGAATTTTTTGCCTTTTTGAAATCCTAATGCTTTCTCTCTAGATCTCTCTCTCTCCAGATTTCACTGGTACTCCTTTCTCTCATTACTCTCTAGTGCAACTCTTTTTCTTTTTTTTTTTTTTGTTAAACGGAACTTTCATTAAAGGAAATTAAATCAATACATTCCAGGAATATTGTTTCCCAATAGAGTAGCATGAAGCAAATTAACAATACATAAAAGAATATCAAGATAGATATGCATCTCTCCCACTGAAATTAAGGCTCCGTTTGTTTGGGCGTAAAATGTTTTACCTATTTTTCAGTGTTTGGTTGTGTAAAAAATTAAGAAAACATTTTATATGTAAAATATTTTTCATCAATTGGATGAAAATGACTTACCTTTAAATCTTTTGTAAGTTATTTTTCAAAATGAACCCGATACCTTCTACTACAATTCTCACTGCTCAATTTTTTCAATCGTCAGTTATGACCCACGTTCAATTCTAATACTCTCAGATCTCTCCACCGTTTAACCCCCCCATCTCTCCCACTGAAATTAAGGCTCCGTTTGTTTGGGCGTAAAATGTTTTACCTATTTTTTGGTGTTTGGTTGTGTAAAAAATTAAGAAAACGTTTTACACGTAAAACATTTTCCATCAATTGGATGAAAATGACTTACTCTTAAATCTTCCGTAAGTTATTTTCCGAAATGAACCCGATACCTTCTACTACAATTCTCACTGCTCAGTTTTTCCGATCGTCAGTCATGACCCACGTTCAATTCCAATATTCTCAAATCCCTCCACCGTTTAACCCCCTCCCTATCTACACTATTTTGTTGATTTTTGAAATAATTTCAAGTGCCAACCAAACACCGGAAAATAAAAGTTTGAAATTTATTTTCTGAAAAAATATTTTACATTGTAAAACATTTTACATCGAAACAAATGGAGCCTAATTGGCAAGAGTAGCGGCGCATTAATTTGCTTCACAGTAGATATGCTTTAACTTTATCTCGTCAAACCTCCGCATTAGGAACCTGCAACCATGTATGACATTGCTAAGTGGATGATTGTCAATATTAGAGGCAGAGATTAGTTGGATGGCTCCAAGAGCATCTATCTCGACTTCCAACCCGTGAAAGTTTTCCATAATGGCAAAGTTTAGGCTAATCGCCCACATTTATGCCACGAGACTCGAATTAGCTTCCATTTTTCGATGAAAACAAGCCTTGCCATTGGCCCCCTTGATCTCTAATTAGATCACTTGTCGCAGCTGTACCTGTATCTAGATTTACCGCACCATCAAACTCAACACCTATAGGAGGCGGTGACCAATTAACAAAAATGTTATTCCTCCTTCTCTGGCTTGTTTGTTTCACCGTGTAAAACCATTCCAGTGATTGAGCTAAAATGAGTTTGGTGACTTGCATAGGTTGGTTAGAACTTGAGTTGGAATCAGACAAACATTTGTTTCCGTGACACCAAATTTGCCAATAGGCAAAGGGGAAGATGAGGCTCCAGTGTACCTCAGAATGGTGAGAGCCAAGGCCCAAGGATGCGGGTGTTTTTAGTGACCTAAACATGGAAAGGATATGTGAAATGGAGGAGAGGAAAACCAAGATTTACCCATATTTCAGTTGCCCATGGGCAATCACGCAAGACATGACAAGTATCCTCTCTAGTGGCTTCACACCAAACACAGGAGTCCGAAGGGACAATACGATGGTGTATATTATCCTGTGTAGAAAGGCAATGTTGAACCAGCAACAAAAAGAAGTGTTTGATTTGAGGGTTGCAAGGGAGTTTCTAAATCCAAGACCAGTCGGAAGGGGAAACGGTAGAAGGTCTCTCTCTCTCTCTCTCTCTCTCTCTCTCTCTCTCTCTCTCTCTCTCTCTCTCTCTCTCTGTGTGTGTGTGTGTGT
>JAOTQK010000024.1:22407584-22423896 GCA_025642025.1 Rhododendron ferrugineum | reverse complement strand
TCTCTCTCTCTCTCTCTCTCTCTCTCTCTCTCTCTCTCTCTCTCTCTCTCTCTCTCTCTCTCTCTCTCTCTATGTGTATGTGTGTGTTGCAGTCACACCTGATGTACACAGAAGTCTGTTCGTCGTAGGCTTGTAGCTTTGCTTAAAACCGCCAATGTCTTAAACATATTTGGGAATCTTCTATCTTATCAGAGCCTGCATATCCGAGCCTCAGAGGTGCCAATCAGAGCTCCGAACCATCCTGAGTTTTGCATAAATGTGACGATTGCATCATGATGCGAAACTCAAAATATGTCAAAAGGTCTTGCCAGAGACACATCATTCACTCGGTTGCAAATTACATTAATGATTCAACTTCCCTACCGCTGATCATCTCGCTAGAACAGAACATGTTTCCATCACTGAATGAAACAATTACAGAATTTTCTTTGCCACCACAAATGATAACGTAACTCTCCCAGCCATATCAATGACGGCATTCACTACAAAAGCTTTAGTCCACCAGTTACGTCATCAACCATGTCGGCAGGCCCTGCAAATATACAAGCATATTAGTCCGACAAACTTTAGGAGAGAAATGTAACTTGATAAGACTTGTCTACGATGATGGAGAAATTTTATTGCCATACAGTAATGGTCAGATTAAGTGTGTGATTTCTTCTCATGGAAAAAGCCTAATGACAAACAGCAGTTGTAATTATTAATAGTACGACTACAAGGTTCAAAATAATTTGAGAAGAAACAAACTTACCCATGATAGCCATTACTGTCCTCGAATCTGAAGGAAAAAAGTAGAATGAGAAACAGTAAGAAACTGCAAATTGAATCGTAAGGCTCAAACGAAAATGCAAAATCGGCTGCAAGAATCAATTGAATGGACTTCCTGCCACTTTACTACAGAAACATTAACCCAATCAATATAAGCTTTTCTCCACGTAACTCGTGGAAACAACCCAACTACTGTTCTTAAACATAGATTCCAATACTAGCTCCAAGCAAGTCACAATATCTACTACGCTGAAAACCGTAGAACTTAGAATCCATCGAACCACAGCTATGAAGCACAGATACTCTATTTTGGCCTCCGTATCACGTATCGTATCTGTATCGGATACCGATACTCTCCGGATTCTTATGAGGGCGCCCGCACTTAGAGAAAATGCGGACTTCTGTTAACAGCCGTTGGATTGTGTTTTGAATGGTCCAGATTCGCGGAAGTGTTCGAGCGAACAGATTATCCGTGAATCCAGACCATTCAAAACACAATTCAACGGCTGAGATCGATGTCCGCATTTATGCTTATTTGAGGGCGCCCTCATAAGAAGCTGAGTGCTCTTTTTAAAGTATCTTGCTTTTAGAATTATTTTTGGGTATCCCGATACGTTTCGGATACGCTCTGGATATGTATCCGATACGTTTTGGATACGCGCGGATACGTGTTGGATACACTCAGATAATGGATATGTTTCGGATAGCCGCAAGGGTAAATATGTTATTACTTAAAATAATGGGTTAAAATTGCAAGTAGGACTATATTTTTCTTTTTCCCCCACCAATCGACACCAGAAACACACCGACGATATCTTCTCTCGACAACCTTGTAAGTCCCTCTCTCTCTCTCATTGTGTGTACGTAAATATATATATAATTACATAGATACAGTTATATATATAACTATACGTGAATATATCTCTCTCGGCATGTAAAATGGTGAACTTGTGTAATGGAAAACTTTAATCATTAATGAAATTTTAGGAATTAAAAATTATATATAATATATTTTTTATTTACTTTTATATTCAACGTATCTCCCAACGTATCGTATCCTTCTTTTTGGAAAAATCACGTATCTAAGTATCCGTATCCCGTATCTGTATCCGTGCTTCTTAGTGGCAACCACATATCTACCAAACCAGCTTACAGCAAACAAAAGCTACAATATTGAAGAGAGCTAATTTGCAACTCACTAGGAGCAATTTGTGTCCTCCCTGCATCAATTGTGACATGCGTTGGTAAGTTTAGTGATTTCGCCCTTTCCTGTCAAGGTTGAACAAAAGGATGAGCTCATGACAAGAAATCACACAGGGACAAAGAACCTACAATAAAGCGGAAGGGGCAAATGCTTTATGCATAACCATGTAACAGAAAACAAGAGACCTTTTCCTAAGCCAAAAAAGAAGTGGCAAATGACAAACACACACAAAAAACAGATAAATCGACAACAATACAACATGCCTGAACATTTTTCTTTTTGATCAACATGCCTCAACATTAGCTGACCCCAAATAGGTAAGGTCATAAAAAGACAAATCATGACTCAAGCCCCGTCAGTTCATCACTGAGCAAGGACGCACAAGTGTGTAATACCCAAATTCTGCTTATGGCAGCATTCTTGTGAGGAAAAACAAAAAAGAAGCAGCATATTTCTACGCGTGCCGTGGTCTATCTACATATCATGGTGGAATTCTCTCTCTAAGACTGATCAAGGCACAAGTCTCCTACATGTACGAGCCTCAAAACCCTAAACTCTAGTCACCGAGCTACAAAACCATGTTGGTCCTGCACTAGGGTCATGGAACACCAATCACAAGGGGTCTCTATCTCTATTCCGGAGTCCTAACCTAGACTGGTATCATCATGGTGCCATTTGGGGGGAACTTAAGATGCAAGGGACTAAGGCTTAGGGACATGCTCAAATGGAGATTTACTTACCAGACAAGGTATCCTTGAGTGCATAAGCTCAAGGCTAAGGCTCCGGATACCTTGGTCTTGACTAGCATAGCTGGATCCTCGAAACACATAGAGATGTATGATTGGTTCATTTGTCACTAACGATGCTGACCCGTAGAGACCAAAGACATGGAGACATACATTTCGGCCAACCAAGGAAATCCGTAAACAAGTACATAGACATGTGGGTCAACTCTTCTTCAATAACGCCTCGTCTCAGAATAATCTATGGTTAATAAGGAGTGGCAAATGAAGGGCTACGGGGAAGTTTTCTGTAATATTTGAAACAAATTTCCATAACCGTTGCCCGAATGTAGTCCACAACTCCACATTGCAAATAAGCAAAACAAGATAAGAGAGGAAGTGACAAGGAGGCCCAAGAAGCATAAAGAGAAATGGGGGATAATTTTTAAGAATGACACACAAACTTGAAGAGGAGGCCCAAAGTCAACGACTACAAGATTTGAAACATGCGCTCACATAGAAGTTCCTTTGCTCTTTGACAAAAGCAAAAAGTGCAGGCAATCACAGATGAAAGCAAGCCATACAGGCAAAGGGCATGGAGCATGTATATTTTCCTTTGCTACAAAGCATTCTGCTAAGTGACATGACAGACGATAGAGTTCATAAAAAATGCGGTTTAGGTGCAATCACAATGATTTATGTCATACACTCATACTAACCTGTAGAACTAACAAATCTTCTTCGTTTTCGATTTTCACAACCACTTTGACCTGCCCGCACATCTCCCACCTGCAAATGGACAAAGCCAGGTCCGACCGAAGATAGGTTGACAACATGACACGTTGACCCAAAATAAATCCTCAATTAATCTGAAAAGTACCTGTTCAAAGATTTTGGTGCCCGATGGAGGAGCTTCTTGTAGAGACCCAAAGTCGCATGACTAAACACCAGGATAAATTTTGTCATGAACAGATCAGAAAAGGTCAGAAAACCAATCCAAGGAGAATGCAAATAAAGCATGATAAACCAAAGCTCAATAGGCTTTCTCGAATTGTGAATAATAAGGTGGCAAAGGTTATAAGAAAGCATGAAACCCTTGGCATTTCAACCATCTAACTCCCCTCATCTACAAATTGCAAGGTGTTTTATCCATCACACAGTACGTGTATGATACCTAACACCTTTCATGCTCACTTAGTTCGAGATTTTCTCTTCTCAAACATCTCTCTTCTGTCTGAACATACACGGTCCCAAACTAACACCCCATATTATTAGTTCGAAAGTTGCAACTGATAATATGCCAGCTGGTTTTTATTAAATGTCCAAGAGGAAAGGCGAAACATAGTCGTGTAGACTGAGAACTAATCCCCACCTGCATTGAGCAGCAATCTTCCCTTTCCCCATCTTTAAGTCATTCCTTACCACCAAAACCTGCATTACTCAAAAGAAAGCCAAGTTCTAGTCAATTCAACTTAAGATAGCATACATACATATATTTTTATATAGAGAGAGAGCAAAGTGAAATGAAACCATTTTGAAATCTTCTAGAATGTCTGCCAGCTTTTCAATCTCAAGAGGTTCTTTCGGCCGACTCTTCTTGTTTCTATCCACAGCTGAGGTCTCTTTAGCCACTCTAGTTGAGACAAATTTGCAAGCAGGATACCGTGCACTGAGTAGGTACCCCAAAGCAAAACAGCCTGCCCCTACTAGAAGGGCACTGAACCATGTCATATCTATCATCTCCAAATGATAAAAAAAAATACCCTGCACCGTTATCAAGCCATACGTCACTAGGTTCTTGTATGACCGTAGAAACAAACTAGGTGGCAGGATCATCGTATAGAAATATTGGAAGACCTCAGGCACTTTAATTTGACATCTAGAAATTTGATTGCTTTCTTCATTTCACTCTAAGCATTCCTTTTAACGCATACAAAAACATGGCTTTAGCAACCCTAGAAATAATAATGGCAGTCTGTAACTCATCTTCCCCAAAATTTTCCAATATCGCAACAGCGGTATGCAATTGTGTAACTTCCATAATGTATACAAATTAACATCCATCCTCTCATAATCTCCATTTGGTCAATATCAAATCTATGAACTCCAGAGAAGTACAATGATAACTTGCATATCCCGTCGGGATGAGGGTTTCAAGATTCTAGATGCAAAATCAATTTGACATCAAAACCTTCCTATTTTAAGTGGAAAATACATCAGAAGCACTAAATGGAAGACAGTTCAACCTGGCATGGAAACCTAGTATGTGCCAACTTTACATTAGTTTTGATCTAACTGGAAACAAGGCCTAATTGTTTATCTTCTAACATAATATTCACCATTAGCCACCGATACGAATATGTAGCGACCCAACAAGGCCCAAGGGTGAGTTAGGCCTTGAACTTTATTTGAATGTTCTTAGATAGCTTCCTCTCCAACCACCGTGGATGATCGGCAGGTTGGGATGGGGAGTGGTAGCAAATTAGCAATTGAACAGGAATTTGGTGATCCCCCAGTGGCCCAGTCCCTCTTAAATATAACTTTTACGGCAAGCATTATTGCAATACAAATTTCCAGCATATTGGGTGAATACGGCTTCCATGTATATTGACCTATGAAGCATGGGTTGTACAGATAGCGTACCAGCCACCAGGTACTAGTACTTTGCACGGTACTTCTTACGTGTACTGGGTGGGCGAAATGCGTGATGGAAACTTTTTCTGACAGTTTTTGCCATTCCCCAATATATACTCAAGCCATACCCCATCCAGAAAAGTATTCTATTTTAGACACACTGCATGTCATGCATTCCTCTAAATTGTAAAAAAAAAAGAACTATGTATATAACATACACACACACAGTCGTGCACGTACCCAGCTTTTTCTAGGTTTTTCTGTATCAACGTACCAGTACCGTAACTATAACCGTACTCAATACCCGTACACGTGCTTCAAAGATCTTGACAATTCAACCATGTTTTGGTGGCAGGCCAAAAGATGTAAAGAACACGGATCGTTGCGAGCAATTAGATCCATATTAGGGTGAGTTTCAACTTTCGAGAAGAGTTGAGGGTTCCTGCCCAATTGTCGTTTGCCATGTTGATGAGCCTGCAGCAAACAGGCACCATAGGCTTTTTGACCATAAATTTGGTTCAATACACATGTTTATTGTCCAATTCTCAAATTGATCACGCCCTATAGGTGAGCTTAGCATCCATATGAATTTTGACTTGATCATGTCATGCTTCTATGTGCAATTGTTCACATGCTAGCCCCAAAAGTTTCACCCTTGAAAGAGCAAAATAGTAGAAAAAAAAGATATGCATGTAACGGACTCCAATTGATTCAGACACAAAGCTAAGTTTGTTTTGCCATTAGTCACTGATGCGGTGTTTTTGGTCACAACACTACCATTGCAATTTGTGGTAAAAATTTCAATATGCGTAGTTACAATCTATTGTGTACGAACGCAAGCACGCAATCTTTAATCCCAATTTGAAATGTAAATTTTTTTGGCATTGCAATAGACCAACCCATCAACCCATATGCTTTAATGCCCTCTTGCATTGCCGATAAAGCCACAATAGAGAGGTGGGAAAGGAAACAATGGATATGAACATCTTGCCAATCAAAGAACGGAATTTTTTTTCTAGGACTTCAAACGTCCGAATTGCAAGTAACCAGATAATCAAATTAGACTGAAAACTCTATAACAATGGAAACAAATACAAGAAGCCAAGTATTGATCAGAGCGACTCGCTCGGGAGCTAAAACTCAAACTTTCCAGCAATTAAAAAAGTAGAAGTAAGATAGAAAAACACTAGCACGACGAAGTAGTACCTGGCTGCGACGTGGCTAAAGAAACTGCATTCGTCGACTGATGATCTATCTCTCAATCAAATACGCATAGCATAAGACTCTCTCTTGTTGATTTGAATCGAGAGAGAGAGAGAGAGATGAATCCAAGAAGAAGGCGTGGGTGGGTGGTAGGGCGGTAAATGAACGGAACCATTTGTGAACTGTTCGAGGCTCGACTCGATAAAAGCTCGTTCGAGTTCGATTGTCTACTAAATGAACTGAACCTGAATCTCAATTGTAGGCTCGTTTCATAAATGAGCCGAACATGAATGCTACAGTATTCGACTCGATTAGGCTCGCGAACCTGGAGTATATGTGTATCATGAGAATTTTATATAGTTAGAACTTATACAAGTCTAAACGTTTACAATTAGTAAAAATTTACTTATGTATAATGTATATGAATATATTTATGTACATAATGAAAAATTTATTTGCAGTTTTAGACCTGTATGAGAGCATAAAAATATGATATTATTGGATCGTTAAGGCTCGTGAACAAGCTCGAGTTCGACCCAAACCTGGGCAAACTCAGTTCGAGTTTGGCTCGTCATAATTTTCATTGAGTTCGGCTCGAGCTCGAATTCGCTAAAAAACTTAATGAACGAATCTGAACATTCTAATATTCGACTTGATTCGGCTCGTTTACGGCCTAGTGGGTGGGAGTGAGGGCTGTCGGTCTGCAGTTTGCTGCTTCTCAGGGTTCTTTCCGTCTCTTGATCTTCACAGGCAGCCCCCCCTTCCGAAATAGGAGTGCTAGCCTACCAACTAACAAAAATAAACAATTTATCTCATTTTAGCATCTTGTTCACCCAAATTTGGTTAGAGATTTGGGTTAAAAATTTGATTTGGGCTAAACCCATATTTTTATCCAAATCTTTTATTGAACGGCACACTTATAATTAATGAGAATGAAAAGAGTGTTTGAAAAAAATGGACATGCGTTTGAGTCTTCCCAAATTTGAATTAGAAAATGGATATAACTCAAAATGGGTAGGCAAATAGATATGACATTGGAGATGAGTTTTTAGCCTTTATACTCAAATTTTGGGTATGTGTATTAAAATGGGTAAGGATTAAAAATGAGCAACATAAATTTTGGCATTTTAGTTTATGTTTACACTAAGCAATAAGTTATTGCTCAGTAGAAACAACTTAATATTTTTCAACAATTTTTACTTACATACCAATATTACAATTTATTGCTTAATAGACATAACTTTTATTTGTTAATGGAAACAACTAACTTATAAATCACTTCTTTTTCAGAACTTACTTCCTACCGAAAACAACCCTCCATGTTTGGCATCTTTAAATACCATGGCTTTTCACTTTATTCTGGAGAAGTATTTGCATATGATTATTCTCAAGTGTAAGGTTTTTAAACAAAATTTTCTTCCAATTTATAGTACCATATTACAACTTATTGCTTAATAGAAATAACTTTTATTTGTTAGTGGAAACAACTAACTTATAAACCACAACTTCTTTTTCAAAACTTATTTTCTACCGAAAACAACCCTCCATGTTTGGCATCTTTAAATACCATGGCTTTTCACTTTATTCTGAAAAAGTATTTGCATATGATTATTCTCAAGTGTAAAGTTTTTAAACAAAATTTCCTTCCAATTTATAGTACCAAAATGCATGCCAAATTATTGCATTTATTTTTATTTTACTCCTATTACCTTTATGTTACTCCTATTACCTGTGGCTAATATAAAAGAATAAAACCTAAGTAGCTTTAACCAGATAGGTCACCTCCTTATTAGCTCTTTGTATGTGTCTGAACTCCTCAACTAATTTCACATCACACTTGTTGGAAAAAGAAATTACTCCTCCACTAATTTCAAATAAATATGTCAAGTAATCATTATATGAAGGAATTTGGAGTAGATTGATATTCAGTTTCACCTCTTAAATTAGAGATTGAGACTTTTTTTTAGAGAAATGTTATAGATTCTATTTACTTGAGATTTGTCCATTCTTACTTATAATGTATCTTTTTCGTCATCGGTAGTGTCTATATATAATATATATCCTGTTTATGGATTAACGAAAATAGGCCAAAGCTCTATTTGCCTCTGCCATTCTATAAGTCTCTTCCTTTTTACGCATGGCCCCGCCTCTCCCTTTGGCAACATCCGCTAATTCGGAACTTAATTTGAGAGGTCTGAGAAAAATTGTAGCAAAACATCTAAAAAAATAGTAAATGAGCAATGTACCATGAATGGAATCAAATATGCAGTATTTACAAATAAAAGTATTCGGTTATTCGAAAAAAATAATAATACTATTAATGTCAAAGCATTTCGATCCAATCCAATAACACGCGCTATAGATCTATTAGAAATACTGCTAGTATCATAAATCCTCACATTGTGCGTAATTAAGTTTCACACCCTACAGTTCAAAAAAAAGTTTCACACCCCCATATTATCCCATTTTTCTCTTTCCTGATAATTTAATGCGCAAAAATACAGAGGAGAAAATATAAGTTTTAAGACAACGAGAGAAGTGTGAAATTACTTTAAAAACAACCAGTCATATACTTGTGTGTTTGCTTATATTTTTTTCCAAAAAGTAGGAAAACCCGTCCCCAATGAGAAAATTCGGGCAGTAAAAGTACACGGAGAGTTCCTAAACTATTATTTTTTTTCACAATTTTTTTTTTAATATTTGAAATTGCTCATATAAACCCTCTCAACTATAATCGTTAATCAATCAATACCCATCTGTTAAAAAGATCGATAAGATGAAAGAGTTAGCATGGACATTTTTTATTGATGGAATGGTCAGCATGTAGTATATTTTTAAGGGATAAAATCGTTATTTTGTTGACAGAGTTAGCAAATTTTTTATTTCATATTATAATTGAGGGGCTTTGTATAAGCGATGCCCCGTTTCGGAACGGGTTTTAAGTACTTATAGTATTTTTTAAGAAGACAATTTGAAGCTAAAAAATAATGAATTTAATAAAATCTAAAAATATGCAATATTGATCTTGTTTGAAAGATTTTTTATATGGTGTAAAAAAATCAAAAAATTATTTATTTATTTATATTATTTTTTAATTTAAAAATGTGAAATAAATACTTATTTTTTAAAAAGTTGTTCCAGGACTCCATTAGGAAGTCTTTGTGAAAAAAATGATAATTGAAGGGTGTTCGTGAACTTTCAATTGGGGATTCTAGGTTTGATTAAACATTCTAGGTTTTGTGGTTTCCTCAGTAGACGTCGGTCCTGGAAATTTGATACAAACTGGGGTTTCAAGGGAAATTCAAAGATGAGTGAGGATTTGATGGAGAAAGTGAGCGCTTTCGGTGAGAAACTGAGGATTGGAGGAGCTGAAGTTGGTCGAAAGGTGAGTGCTGGCATGTCCTCTATGAGTTTCAAAATGAGGGAGCTCTTCCAAGGCCAGAACGAGGCCGATAAGTTTGTCGAGGAAGCGACGGCTGATACACTTGACGAACCCGATTGGGCCACCAATCTTGAACTCTGTGACATGATTAATCACGACAAGATCAACAGTTTGGAATTGATCCGTGCAATAAAGAACCGGATCAACAGTTTGAAGAGCCCTAGGGTTCAGTTCCTGGCTTTGGTTTTGCTCGAAACCGTTGTTAAGAACTGCGACAAGGCATTCTCGGAGGTTGCATCGGAGAGGGTAGTCGATGAGATGGTGAAGTTGATCGACGATCCGGAGACTCTTGTTGAGAACCGTAACAAGGCTCTGATGCTGATCGAAGCTTGGGGGGACTCCTCTGATGACCTTCGTTATTTGCCTGTTTACGAAGAGACTTACAAGGTATCCCACTTACCCTTCACATTCATTGTTCTGTTCTTTTTGCACATCCACTCCAGTTTGTTAACTATTCGACCCTAGCTGGCGAAAAAAAATGTTGATTCGGTTTAGTAATATAATAACTAGAAATGGAGTGATTTCACATTGTTAACCTATACTACTTCAGGGTTGAAGGAGGAATGTTCAACATGCTTAGACGAATGGGAAAGGGTGACTTTTGATGTGTTTTTGGAATTTGGATTATTGGATAAGAAATTTTTTTTCCCCTGGTTTCTGGTTGAGTTGCGCCAGAAACTTTGCATAATTATGACATATACATGGTGTTTCTGTAGTCAAAATAGTTCTGAAATGTGTACTAGTTTTAACATTTTCATGGTTGTTATATGGTTTATAGAGTTTGAAAGCAAGGGGTATACGTTTTCCTGGCCGTGATAGTGAGAGTTTGGCTCCTATATTTACTCCTCCTCGTTCTGTCACCGCTTCAGAACCAATTACTATTGTTGGCCAACAAGATAATCACGATGTGCGTGGAGAATTCTTTCCAGTTGAACTAATAAAGGAAGCATTTGATGTAGCACGAAACAGTATTGAGCTTCTCACAACAGTTTTATCCTCTTCACCTCCACAAGATGCTTTGAAGGTAATATCAATTCAATGTTGTAGGTAGTTGTAATGTGGATGTCATAATTTTAGTTAACGTCCTATACTGTCTTCTGAGAATTCTGTATGCCAAATGCTTACAGGGTTGGTATAAAAATATCCATCAGATTCTTTTCATTGTTAAGATTGCTTGATTCCCTTATTGGCCTCGTCAAGTATTGTTGGTCATGCAGGATAATGGCCTTTTCTTTTCTTTTTTTGATCAGAGATAATGAATGACCTTTGCTTGGTATTTCTGTTACCTAACTACTACTCCCTTCGTCCCAATTTGTCGCACCTATTTTGACTTTCACGTTATTTAAGGAAAGATCATAATTACATTGACTTTGTGTCAATTTTACCATTTTATCCCTTTGTAACTTATGACTTTTTGTCAACTTTTTTTGTCATGTCATTAATTTGCTTCACTTTCCTTTCAAATCAAGTTCAAAATTTGAATTTGGGAGGGAGAAATGAGGGGTAAAATGGTAATATGGACATCAAAAATTGGAAAGTTTTGAAACAATCACATCATTTTGGGACATCCCAAAAAGGAATAAGGGCACAACAAAGTGGGACGGAGGGAGTATGTAAGAAACTTGAATGATCCTACTTTGATTGATGATCATTTGTTGCAAGTCATGTGGGCTCTTTTATTTTCTTAAGAATTGTATTAGTTCTTAAAGGTCAACTGACTTCATTCACTGACCAGTTGCTAGTTTTTAGTGCTTGGTGTCGTATTCCAAAATTTATCCTTCTTTTTCTTTACTGAAATTACTTGTTAGTATTACTGTGTCTATGAACTATGGCTCCTGCAGTGCTCCTTTACTGTTGCTCTCGTCCAAAATTCAGTCATAAGAAGCTTATTGTTTTAACCTGCTTGTACTAGAAGTGGGAAATTGAAATACCGACTGAACATATTTGAATTAGGATTAATATCTTCCACTTATTTGCCTAGTCTTCGACAGTTTCTTGTAAGTTTTTATCTTTTTCAGTAAATTTACTTGTTCAAACTGGATTGTTGATTTCCTATTGTAAGAATTACAAGTCCATGACACCCTCATAAGCAAGACGCAAGTTAGTGAGACAAAAAGCTATCTCACATTATTGATATGTGTAATAGCAGCTTGAAATTGCCGTATTTCCGTTAATAGTTCAATCCTTGTCTTCTCTCTAGAGAGCGGGCCCATGAGATGCGTGTGCAATAAGGCTTCATGACTTAACCTCTCTCTCTTAACCAGGCAATGCATGAATCAAAAGAGCAGAAAAGTTAAAATCACACCAATCAATTCATATTCCCTTTGTCTCTGCAATTATTGGCCATATCATCATGCATCCCTCATTCTTATTAGAGAAAGCTAATGATTTCGTTCTTGATCTTATTCTAGGGCCTTTGGCAGTGCTTCACCATATGTCCCTCTACACGTTTTTAAACTGCAAGTTGTTGGGTTGTGGCCAGTTTATTAACTGACTTAGCGTTCAGTGTGCATGTGGTTAACAAAGCATAATAAATGATTTTGTTTAATGCATGAACCGTCAATAGTGTGTTTTTTTGGGACAAATTTGGAGATCAATAGTGTGTCACAGCTTCAATGATTTGTTCACTGCCGATTTTTTTTTGGCAGGATGACTTGACCATCGCACTTGTAGACCAGTGTCATCAGTCAAAATATACTGTCCAGAGAATCATTGAGACTTCCGGAGATGATGAGGCCGTGCTCTTCGAGGCCTTGAACATCAATGATGAAATCCAGAAAGTCCTTTCGAAATATGAGGATTTGAAGAAACCTTCTGCAGTTCCAAGGGAACCAGAACCTGCAATGATACCGGTAGCTGTTGAGCCTGAAGATTCACCCAGTGTGGCGAAAGAAGATGGTCTAATCAGAAAATCATCAAGTTCTCGAGCTGGTGGAGCCCAGGTAGGAAACAAGGATGACATGATGGATGATTATGATGAGATGGTTTTTGGCAAAAAAACTGGCGGTACATCTGAATCTGGGCAGGATACAAAGAAACAGCAGCCTCCTAAAGATGATCTGATCTCATTTTGAGTTTCTTTCCATAGACAGAATTGGTGATTCCTTTTTCTCTTTGTCATCATACGATTTTGAGAGTTCGCTACTATTTTTTTCATGCTCATTTTGTAAGTAATTGATGTCTGGATTTGGCAAGATAAATTAGCTGCGGAGCCATAGAAGAAATGACTATATTGAAGTTTTATATGTGATGGAATTTCTGCAATCTTACCCTTCAACTCATTCTCTCTCTTTCTTTCTTCCTTTTTTGTGGCTCTTCTTATTTACGTACCAGGCCCTGACCCCTTGACCTAGTTGATAGAAACAAGACAACCCACTAGGTTACAAGGAGGCTTGGTGCCTTTGCCTCTCTCTCTCTCTCTCTCTCTCTCTCTCTCTCTTGTTATTACCGTTTCCAAGAGGAAAGCGAGAAAGAACAACGATACTGCGCAACCATCCTGCATTGATTGAGAATTTACTGCAAACTATTAATTAACAAACTGAGAAAGAGGCACTTCGTGTAGTTTGAGAAACGAACCATGGTGGTTGAACGATGATTCTATAGCTATGGGGTGCTTTAATTATCTGAGAATATTTGAACTTTATCCAAACCACTTTCATCACGCAAGTCTATTCTTAATAAATCATGAAATGTTCTAACTACGATATCAAGTTTCAATTTGCTCTCCTGGCAAAGGTATCAATACATCTTTACAAAAGAAAGTGAAAAGTAGCAAGAAGTGTCTACAAATCCCTCAGGATGAGGATCATATGCTTTATGTACTAGTAAATTTTGTTTGCCCAAATTCATGTGGCATTTTGAGGTTCACCCTTATTTTATTTTATTTTTTTAAATTTTTAACTGGTACTCATGCAAGAAACATGACCAAAGTTTGTTGAATCAGCAGGAATGCATTTTAAAGCTAACCCCGCAATTCACGACCCCTAAACCTCTTAACAATCACTCTTAAGAAGATCAAGTACTACAGAGAGTACTACATGCTACTGATAATGTTATCCCTTTGCAAGACCACCCACATCCGGATGGCGACCACTTCCATATCCTTGTTAGCTCTTCTCATGGCACTCGTCTCATCATCGGCCCCTACAAACACTATTCCGTCTAGAAACCAAGACCTTCTTTTGGCCACTGAAGAGATGCAGAATGCCAACTACTTCACCTTTGTCATGCTAATCAACATGGCCCCTGCAAACCTAATCCAAGGGAACGTCACCTTCTTGATGCCCAACGACTGGGCACTAGCCAAAACCCTAATGCCGGAGAATGCTGTTTCCGATTTCTTGCTCCTCCATTCCATCCCATCGCCTCTTCTTTTCGACCAGCTTGGTCATTTCCCGACGAGTTCCCTTATTCCAACAGGAAAGCCCGAGTTGATGCTCAAGGTTTCCAACAATGGTTGGGGGAATTTCTATCTAAACAACGTCCGGATCGTAAGGCCCAATGTATGCAGTACTGCTGGATCTTCCATAAGATGTCATGGCATAGATGGGGTAGTGGAAGCCACAATGACACCAGAAAATCACAACACTAGCACACTTCCTTTGCCAACTTGCTCTAGTAGTTCGAGTCCAGCCCCGTTGTTGCCATCACCTCTTCCTGCACCACCACTGGGTGGAGTTAATTTGAATCCTTTGGAGGCCCTGCCGCCATCTGATCTTGATGACGGCGGCAGTAGTAGTAGTACACAAAAATCAGGATCTTGCAAGCGGCTGCAGCTTCTTGGAGGATTTTCAACTTTGGATTTGACAATGATGGGATGTCTGGTTTTGTTAGCGATAGGGTTATCTGTATGATATGAACGAAGGAACTTTTGGGTTTGGAAAACTACTACTCCTGTACTTGTGCTCTAATTGAATTAAGCGTGGGTAGTAAACTGTACGTTGGTCAAGAATTAATTAACATGATATATATATAATGCAATGTACTAATTAATGAGGTTCATAAACTGCGCGCATTTGTTGAATATATTGTTGGAACTCAGACTCAACGATCGAGAAAGTCCCTTCAAATGTTAATTTTTTTTCTCATAAAAAAAGATAGTAAGAGTATAGTACATAAGTTGCAATCGAATTCGAAACTTATTCCTATTTGGGTCGCATTTCTAGCTACCAGTATATATGATGGGGTACTGTTACATTGCCTCATCCAAGCCGAACGAGTACCTGGCCTCCTTATTAATCGTAGATGCTTGATGTAACGTGAGATTTTTTTTAGTTCGAAAATCAATACTCTCTCTCTCTCTCTCTCTCTCTCTCTCTCTCTCTCTCTCTCTCTCTCTCTCTATATATATATATATATATATATATATATATATATATATCTAACATGCACCTTGCGATCAAGTTTCTAAGCCCGATTCAGTTTATAAGCATGTAATTTGTATTTAGTGGCAGCTCCAGGAAATCTTTGAAGAATGTTCACAAATTGCACTATACTACCTCAAAAAACCACAACTATATATAAACAAAAGATTATAAATTAATATCCACAATGCAACCCAAAAATAGCAAAGTATATGAGCTATTACAATTGTGTTCGACGATTTTTCATATTTAGAAATCGTTGCATAATAGCTTCATTATCTATGATATCAAATACATCACTCTCAATGTAACCAGGCAATCATTCATCCACTCATCTCCACAAAGATCGAGCAATTCCCCATTTTTCTTTTTACCACCCCTTTATTTTGATTTTGTTATTTCTTGGTGTAAAGTAATGGGATGTAAAAAGTACTAATGGAGTAAATAATGGTTTGTGGGTGGGTGTTCATTTACATGTGGACTGGGTATCATTTTCATGTGGGCAGGGTGTTCAAAGGTGGGCTAATTAATCTACATTTTCATGTGTGCTAGGTGTTCAAAGGTAGGCTAATCCGAAAATTTTGCATATATTATAGCAAAGGAAAAAAAAAAAAAAAAGGGGTGTTCATGTGACCCTTGATTCAACAATATAGAGCAGCCAGTGTTTGTAGTTCAAAAACTCCAACTAAACTAAGCAGATAGATGCTAGTACTATTATGTCTTAGTAAATACGAATTGTGAGAGCATTCCAGGAGTTTCTTTTCAACAGAGGGAAGGAAGAGAGAAAAAAGCATCCCATTAAATGGGTTGTAAACATTATGTCGAAGTTCACGCATCGGTTAATCGAATCTGGGTTGATGAGAGAGAGAGAGAGAGAGAGAGTAAGGCCTTGTTCGGCCATTTGAGCCAAATGGCTTTCCCGCCAAAATTTTTTTGTCCTTATTCAAATTTTTTTCGTATCACGTGGCTTATCATC
>JAOTQK010000024.1:22393568-22404424 GCA_025642025.1 Rhododendron ferrugineum | reverse complement strand
CCCCCCCCCCCCCCCCCACACACACACACAAAAAAAAAAAATCTCCATTCCACGGAAATCTGCGCATAAACTTTTGTTAAGAAAATTTGAACAATCAGACATAACGGTTTTGGGAGAATCTATGCATGGTACCACTCTCGTTTGGGATATACTGTATCCTCCTATAATAGTAATCACTTAATAGCATAACATTAACCATAAGAAAGCGAAACAAAAAAAAATCCCAGATGGAGTAACAAAAATCACAAAATGGCAAAACGTTTTCAAACCACAAAAATAGTACTTATAACATTTAGCAAAATAAGACATAACGTTTTCGCCATATCATGCATAACACGTTACGCATTTTAAGTCACTTTAACCATTCAATGGTATAACATTCGTCTTGAGAAGATGTATCTTCGATTGGGGGACAACAAGAGAGAGATAGATTTTTCCATAATTTTTTGGTTGTTTAAGACAGTTGTTAACTTAAGATGAGTATTTTGTGGGGCATCAATGCAGAATGCGTCTAATGCATCCTCCAGTCCTGAAAAGGCTAGTAGAGAACCCATATACCAGTAGTTTCATACTACGTACGTCCGTTTTAAAAATAGAGGCCGTGGTGCAAAACACAAACTTCAAAATAATAAATTTTTTTCGGTCAAATAAATTCAAAATTTTCTTCACAAATTGAAAGAATTCATCGATATCTTCTAAT
The DNA here is from genome assembly GCA_025642025.1 of Rhododendron ferrugineum. Lineage (NCBI taxonomy): Eukaryota > Viridiplantae > Streptophyta > Magnoliopsida > Ericales > Ericaceae > Rhododendron > Rhododendron ferrugineum. The sequence continues at coordinate 22,403,724 of JAOTQK010000024.1, read as the reverse complement.
TTGTGAAAAAAAAAATCTTGAATCTTTTGACAAAAATGTACTTTTTTGAAGTCCTCGATTTTGTTTTTGATGAGCAATTTTTTTTATTAATCTTCGAATTCGAAAATTACAAAAATTAAAAAGACAAGGGTACAAGAAAATTAAAATTACTTAATCTCCAAAAGTATCCAAAACCCAACGTTAGTCGAAGACCAACAAAATCCTAAAATCACCCCCAAACCCGAAAAACAAACTCTAACCGCCGCCTAACACTCGATTTGTGGACTCGACAGTTTTTTTGGTTGTTGTAATGGAAGAGAGAGAGAGAGAGAGAGAGAGAGAGAAAAGTAGGTAGGTAGGTAAGAGCGTTGATGAGGGAGGGAAAAACAATTGGTTATTGAGCGCGAGATCGGCGTGCTTCACTCTACTCTTCTCATCTCCCCCTCTCCACTCTCCATATTTACCTTTAGTTAGTAAATTACTATGAGAAGGCCAAGCTACCCCTCCTTTCTTTCTCACCTTCCACACATATCCCCTCCGTCTCGACTATACCTACCCGCCATCTTCCCCCCAACACAACCCCAGCCTTTTCTAACTATTTATTTTACTTTTCCTTGACTGCCCCATTACTCTCTCTCTCTCTCTCTCTCTCTTGCTCTTCTTCATTGGTACTCCATAATACTATCAGCAGTTAGAGCTTGAAACACAGGTGGTGAGATACACAAAATCACGGCAACAATGTTAAAAGTCGCCTCTGTTGAAACCCAAAAACCAGAGCTCTCCCCGGCTAATTTAGAAATCACTAATTCTCACCAAAACCAATCCTCATCATCATCTTCTTCTGAAACCCATAATTATGTTTTCAGATCAAAGCTTCCCGACATACCCATTTCCAATCACCTCCCTCTCCACACCTACTGTTTCGAGAATATCTCCCAATTCTCGGACAGGGCCTGCCTCATACTAGGCTCCACTAATAAGACCTACTCCTTCGCCGAAACCCATCTCATTTCCCAAAAAGTCGCTGCCGGATTATCCAACCTCGGCCTTCAAAAAGGCGACGTAATTATGCTCCTTCTCCAAAACTGCGCCGAATTCGTCTTCTCCTTCATGGGCGCTTCAATGATTGGAGCAGTTACCACCACCGCCAACCCTTTTTACACCCCAGCTGAGGTTTTCAAGCAATTCAACGCATCCAAGGCCAAACTCATCATTACCCACTCCCAATATGTCGATAAGCTCCGGGACGCAGGTGATAATTTTCCAAAACTCGGCGAGGATTTCACTCTGATCACGATCGATGACCCCCCGGAGAACTGCCTCCACTTCTCTGTTCTATCCGAGGCAAACGAAACCGAAATCCCAACGGTTTCCATAGATTCAAACGACGCCGTGGCTCTTCCTTTCTCATCGGGGACCACGGGGTTACCAAAGGGCGTGGTCTTGACTCACAAGAGTTTGATTACGAGCGTGGCTCAACAAGTAGATGGAGAGAACCCCAATTTGTTTTTGAAAACAGAGGATGTGGTGTTGTGCGTGCTTCCCCTGTTTCACATATTCTCGTTGAATTCGGTGCTGTTGTGTTCGCTGAGAGCAGGGTCCGGAGTGCTTTTGATGCAGAAGTTTGAGATAGGGGCGCTGCTGGAGCTGATACAGAGGTACCGGGTGTCGGTGGCCGCCGTGGTGCCGCCGCTAGTTCTGGCGTTGGCAAAGAATCCAATGGTGGAGGGCTTCGATTTGAGCTCCATCAGGACGGTGTTGTCGGGAGCGGCACCGCTAGGTAAGGAGCTGGAACAGGCTCTCCGGAGCAGAGTTCCCCAAGCCGTTTTTGGTCAGGTAACCAATCGCACTAACTCAGTATCCACTTGATACTCTGGTTACGTACTCCTATAATAAGTAATCAAATTTTGAGTATCCCTTGTTTTTAACTATTATCCCATGCATGTATTGTCAAATTATCAGTGAAATTTTGATAGCTTATTTTTGTGTCCCTTGAGATAATATCCTCCATGAAGTAATTATCGTTCTATATTGCTCCTATTTTATACTCCAGTATAAATTGCTCACATGTGCTGTTCAGTCCAGTGTTCAGTTTTTTCTTTTGGTCTCCTGCTGTTCAGTTCATTGACCAAAAAGTGGAAAAAATTCCAACATTTGGGCATGGCTAATGCTACGACCCACAACCTTGTGCCTTGGTTTAGTTGGTCTTTTCCCTTGGGTTAGAGTCCTGAGGGTGAGGTTGTAGGTTCAAGCTGATAGAACCCCACTTGGTAATCAAACTTACTAACAAACTACTATCCTACCGTGTTGTTTGTTTCTAAATTAAAAACAAGCCTGGGAACAACGAGCAGTGCAGTTCTAGGCCTTATGCGGGCGTGCCAGGACTGGATTGTAGTCCAATTTCGTGCTAAGGCCTGGATGCCTCATATCTGACTTCTTCTAGAGCGATTGCGTACGACCTAAGGGGTGAGGCCGTATGGTGGTTCGTGGTTTGCCTTTGCGGGATAAGCACTTAAAAATTTCTTAACTATTGTTAGAAATGAAAAGAAAAGTAGAACAAGGCCTAAAACAGAATTGAAATGACTTTATTAACGGTTTAACAAAGTCTGGTTACAAGGAAATGAAATAAAATCTAGGCTTGACTAGATTGAGTACAAACTATGCTAGAAAGTAAAGTTAATTGAAAGAAAAGCCGTGGGCTTGATGGTCGTGGATCTTTGCCAAGGCCTTCAACTCTGGTATTTATAGGCAGAAGTTTCAAGCCTTGAGCTGCTTCCACAGGCCTTCATGCATGACTGCCAAGTGTTCTCCTAGTAAAGGCTTAGGCTTGAGTTGCTTCTATTTCCTCCAATGAGTGATTGCCACTTGTCTAAGCCTTGCTCCTCACTCCAAGAAATCAGCTGAGGCCTGAAAGGCCTAAAAAAAACTCTCCTTTTCTGCATGTGCAGAATCTCCAGGCCTTTTGAGCTGCTTGAATGCCTGGATAGAAGATCTGGGCCCACCAAGGTTAAAGGTCGAAATTTTACCAGGCCTTTGAGCCATTATATTGGCTTTTGAGTTCCTTTTGAGAGCCCACTTGCTTTAACTTCAGTCACCAAGCCTGGTTGAGCAGCTTGTAAGCTACTTTAGAGAAAACCTTCTAGGCCTTTGAGCTGCTTGCAGTTGCTTATGCAGGCCTGAGCTGCTTGAGTTGTCTCCATGCATGGCTGCCATGTGTCCCAAGCCTTGCTTCATGTTGAAGGATAGTATCAATTAAGGCCTTGAGCTGCTTGTGAGTAGCTTGCTCAGGCCTGCTTTGGTAGAATATTTTAGACCATCAAGCTGCTTGCAAGTAAGTCTATTAGTGAGAAGATTCTAGGCCTTTGAGCTGCTTATGAGCAGCTTACCCAGATTTGTCAACCAAGAACATTCTAGGCCTTTGAGCTGCTTGTGAGCAGCTTGCTTCCTAAGCATGACTAAGCAGCTCATGGGCTTCTTGACTTGGTCAGTTTTAGGCCTGAATAAATCCGAAAATTCGGGCCCAGACCTGAAAAACGAATCTTGGCCTTATAGGGCTAAATAGGCCTGAAAAACTAGTCCGAACTTTGATTAGTTGGGGAAAAGCCTGAAAATGGGCCCAGATCTGAAAACCAATTTGGGCCTTGACTAATTAGGCCATGCTCTAAATATTAATGCGGCCTAATCAATTTTCAAACTCTCTCCAGCCCTTCCAAACTCAATTCGGCCTAATCATGGCCACTTTAAATTCTACCAAATGCCCAATTCAATCAAGGCCTCATTCTACCAAGCCCCAAAATAACATTTTGGGCCATTAATCCATTAACAAATTCTTTTTTAGGATTTGGCCAAAAATGGGTGTAAACACGTGTAAGAAAAAAAAAATGCTGAGACCCATTAGAATTTAGATGATGATATGATATTCTACACTCATTGTGGCATAAAGTGCAATTATCTATTACTTATGTGATTGTGATTCCACTTGCTCTTATGTGCGGGGGAGAAATCCTCCAATTAAATTGTGTGGTCAGTCATGTGTATTGAGATTGGTCAACTTGGAGAAACTATGTGGACTTGGGACGTACGTACCACTACCAGTACCAGTACAAGTTGTGGGTACGTATTGCAAACAAATACAGTAGTAGTAGTAGTAGTGAATTGTGTGGTGGCCCTGCATTGCAATTAATGTCACCGAAATTAAAGGTGGCTGAGGGAGGGGTACTTTTGAAAGGAGTGCCAACTGATTTTGCAAGAGGAATCACCCGGCCTATAGTTAAGAATTAAGATCCAATGGTTAGTAGTAGTAATTTGGTGAGTACTGATAGGCATAGGCTGGCTTTACTGGGTGAACTGGAGTACTACTTTTGTCATTTTATCATTTTTATGAGACCAAGAGCGCGCTCTCTCTTTCTCTCTCTCCCCTGTTTATCAGTAAAACCCACACGGACACGATATATACTTGAGCCCTGCATGGGAGTCCTGAACCAAAGGCCGGGGAACAACCAATTGCCCCTTCTTTTATTTTTCGCTTCTTTTAAGTAATTTGTTTGTCTTACATTCTTTTCTTCTAATCTGTTTGATTCTTCCTTCCTTTTCTCTTGGACCTCAATCTAATCTGATAGAATTCGGAGCCGTTCCAGTTTCCCTTCTTTTTCTTCAATTTTCAAACTCAAATATAATAAAATGAAAAATAATTTTTTAATTTTTTTTTGCACCGTATAAAAAATCTCGATGAAATCTATCAAACAAGATACATATTGATAGGAAAATTATTTACGTAAACACATGATTTTTGAGCTTGAAATTACCTTCTTTTTCCAAAAGTTACTTTTTCTTAAATTAGTAAGGGATTAACTAATGGGTAAATTGAGTAGGAGGACATACTATGAGGATTTTTTGCTTATAATAAAGACATAAATATTTTTCCGTAAAGTCTAAAGGACATTCTGTCCAGGATTTACAAAAAACCCCCCCAAGGTTGATCGGCGTTGACCAATGTTGAAATTGCCTAAAATCTTAGGGTACCCTATGAAATTGCCTAAAACCTTAGGGTACCATGAAAGTGCTTAAAACCCTAAGGTACCATATGAAAGTGTCTAAACTAACCGCTAAAACCCTATAATAGGAAAGTTCACCCTAAAATCCTATGAAAGTACCTAAAACCCTAGGGTACCCCTATAAAAGTGCAACAAGATCGAAAAACACGAAAAAGACATATTTTGTGTTAGCCAAACAAGACCCTTGTCTCATTTAATGCAATTTAAATGAAAAAAGACATTTTTTGTGTTAGCCAGACAAAGCTCTTGTCTCATTAAAGGTAATTTTATCTTTTTACGGATTCTGAACTCTAAAATATTTTTATTTATGGACTCTACATATCACATAAACTTTGGCTGATCTAAAGCTCCTCCTATGAGGTTGTTTCATTTGGACTTTAGACTAATATGCTGTTAATTAATTAGGGGAGTAGACTAGTAGTACTGCTACCTTACTATGAAATGGAATCGTAGGTGGGAATTCAACTAATGAATTACTACAATTATATTAACAATCCTCAAACCAGTTGTTATTATATATTAAAAAACAAAGCTAGAGTTTCGTGCCTGCAACGCCAGCTCTTACTATTATGTGTATTTTTGTTTGTTTGGTTGAATATTGGGAGTTGCTTAACTTGATGATCCTCTTGCATTGGCTGATCGATACTACTGTAATTATTAACCTTATTAAGCTAACTAACTTTATTTATTTATTAATGTGCATGCATCTTTTCCAATGTCACACAATAGGGTTATGGAATGACAGAGGCAGGACCAGTATTATCAATGAGCCTAGCATTTGCGAAGCAACCTTTCCAAACAAAATCTGGGTCTTGCGGGACTGTAGTAAGGAACGCCGAGCTCAAAGTCATTGACCCGGAAACTGGTTCCTCCCTTCCCCACAACCAACCAGGAGAAATTTGCATACGTGGTCTCCAAATTATGAAAGGTTTTAATTTCTTTGTTTTCCATATCTCGATGTTATGATAAATGGCAATTAATATTTGGGATAAATTAATTAATATGAACATCGTGTTTTCTAAATGATCGAACTATAGGATACTTAAATGATGATGATGCCACGGCTACCACCATTGATGTGGATGGTTGGCTCCACACCGGGGATATAGGCTACGTCGACGACGATGATGAAGTTTTTATAGTTGATAGAGTTAAGGAGCTCATCAAATTCAAAGGCTTCCAGGCATGTCATTTTGTTTTAATTAGTTCCCTAACACTCTCGCTCTTCCATTTTGTTAATTTTTTTGTTTCACTCACATTGCGGCATTAATTACGATATCTTGTTTTATTGCGAATATGCATGTGAATGCTAGCTAACTGCCTGGCTAGCTATGCAATTTCATGAGTTTGCCTTGCTCCATTGATCACTCTTTTTGCATGTCACGTGTACAGGTGCCGCCAGCCGAGCTCGAGGCCCTTCTTGTTAGCCACCCATCTATTGCAGATGCCGCTGTTGTCTCGTAAGTATTACTAAATGCAAGGTCATTAAATTACCAACTCATACATAACCATCAAATGCATGTAAATCTAAGATGTAACTATATAACTCGATCGATCTACCCTCAACTTGCATGTCAATCATGTATATGTAGCCAAAGTACAAAATTAATTAGGCCGGCCCTAGCCTGGTTTGAACACATCATGTACTGATCGATGTGAGTGCGTCTGGTATGCTTTAAGTAAACCATAATACTGTTCTCAAATAGGAGTACCTCATTAACAATTTAAAGATCGATGTAAAAAACTTTAGTCTTCATTCATCAACAAGTAGTACTGCAACTTATATATACATGCACTGATGTAACCATGCTGCTACAAATTGATTAAACTAAGAGCCTATATGCATGTGTGGATTGATTTAAACGTGCAGGCAAAAAGATGAGGTTGCTGGTGAAGTTCCTGTTGCATTTGTGGTTCGGTCGCATGGGTTTGAGCTTACAGAAGAGGCTGTTAAAGAATTCATAGCCAAACAAGTATGTCTGCATGCATATATCATTCATTAATTAAATATCTAGCTAGCTATATATATTCTTCAATTTCCTCTCCCACGGAAAGATTACAAGCTAGCTAATTGGAGCACAGGGGGAATTAAGTAATTAATGGTTATTATATATTTTACCTAGCTAAAACTACACAAACAAATCCTTATTTATTAATTTGTCAACATGCATATATCTTGATGGAGTGAGTACGTACGTACTGTAATGAAAGTGCTGTTTTTTTTCTTTTTCTTTCTGCTTCCAGGTGGTGTTTTACAAGAGACTGCACAGGGTCTACTTCGTCCACGCTATTCCAAAGTCTCCTGCTGGAAAGATTTTGAGAAAAGATCTCAGAGCTAAACTTGCCACAGCTGCTGCTTCCCACGACATTCCCTCCTAGAAATTACTGTACTTCAATATTATATTGTTCGATTTTTACTGTTTGGGCAAGCACAAGCCCGGCCTCCAGTCTTATTAGTTGGCATCAAATGGATCCTCAAGGGGTAATTAAACACATTCATTCCCAACCATTATTTGTAACGTTTGTGTCAATTAATTCGCGTTGATGATCTTCTTCTCTGTGTTTCACCATTAATTTGTTTGATCGAATCATCAAGTTTTGATGTGTATCATCATCATGCCATTATTTTGGAATAGTCGCAAAATGTCATATACCAAAATTACTTGAGCCGTACGTTCGATCGCTATTGAAATTCTCCTATGATTTTAATTGTGGAAGTGCCGTGTAACTGAAGGTAAGGAACATATCATTCACCTAGTACTGTAGGCATAATTCAGAAAGTCCCTTTAATTAATTAGGCCAAACAGGTGGCCCATGCATGGTTATTTTTTAGTTTGGAAAATATGACAGTATATGGGTGTGTGTGATCAAGTACAGTAATTAATTTGCGAAATCTTACAACACGCACTGCACTCCTCAATGGAGTACTGAAGGAGTCTATAATTTTTTTTAATCCAGAGCATAGATTTCATTCAATAAACGTCATCCGACACTTACAAGGTTTTCATCCGAATGCAGAGATAAAGAATTACCACCAAGCCCGATACACTAATGATATATACAATAAACACAAGGAGAGGAGCTTATGTCTAAATCCTAAACACAAGCCTCAAAATTCTCTGCACAACAGACAACAAAATCCGACAATAGTGGAGTTAGAAATCTAGACACTAAGTCGCCTCAGGGGGCGTAGACAACCAAATCAAAGCTCACAACAAAACGCCAATGAACACCTCCTCCACAGATCTGGTATCTAAAGCCAAACGCCAGCCGGGCCGTGGAGTAGAGAGAAACCCTCGTCCCTCGCTGCCACGAACGACGGATACCTACATGGCCGGTCCAATGTATTTGGGGGTCTTAGGCCAAATCATTAAGTGGATTAATTAAATACTTTCTTTATATAAAAGTTTTAGTCCACATTGAACAAAGAACTTGCTTAGGTGCAATGGTTTTTTTTGTATGTTTTTGTGTTCTCCAAGACCCAAGTTCGATACTTGACAACTTTAAATTTTCATCAAGACATCACTTTTAGACAAAATATACGCTCAAAAAATATGTTGGGGGAGGAATCATCAAACTTAGTCATATAATGCGGACTGAAGGTTCCTTGTCCACTCAAGCAAATACAGTTTCTGCACAAATATTGCGAAATACTTTTATATATATACACACATACTCCTAACGGGGGCCTTTTTTTGGGCCAAAATTTGGGGCCCAGACCTTGCCCTTGGGCCGGGCTTGGATACCTATTCGGAGCAAACCCTTGCTTTCACGGCATGTTCTGGACGCGGGCCAGCGGCCACATACCAAATCCAAGGTCAAAAAAGTACTAAAAAATTATTACCCACCACCATAACCCACTGCATCTGAGAAAACCAGACCAGGAAAACTACCATACTAGGGAAACTAGCCGGAGACGGACCTAAACTAAGGAAAACAATACGGCAACACAAAATCCTAACCCTAACCTCATCTTTTTTGTCCACCGGCGGCCACCATCGTCCGAACCTGAGTTGATAAGGAGGAGATGATCAGAACCAAACCCATACACCACAACCAGAGCTTAAAAACGCCGTTCAACAACACTCAGGGCCGGCCAGGGGGTAAGCCCCGCAAGCCGGTGGGCTCGGACAACCCCCAGCAAGGGGCAACAACAAAAAATTGTAAAATAAAAAAAATTAGAAATCCAACAGGAAAAAAAATTTAGGGGCATAATCCAAAAAAAAATACAAAATAAAAAAGAATTGAAAATATGTAGTTTCCACCCGCTTTAAAAAATTATGATTCTTAAGAAAATTAGGAGGGCAAAAACAGAATGTGTTCTATGCCTGGGGTAAATAGAAGATAAAAAGAAAACTAGGAGGGCATATAGCAGGAAAAAAATAAAAAAGGGGATGGGATTGCAATTTTACTTGCCCCCAAATTTTCGATACCTGGTGTGGACCGTGTAGTGTAAACCCTAACTTAATTTGAAGGAGAAATACCCATCAGCTTTCAGGTCATCAAATTGGACCATGAATAGTTTTGTTTCTCCAATCTCCATTACAGATGGCCGGCCCTGCTTGAGATTCTTCGACGCAGAGTCGCCGAACACCCGAAGTTGAAAAAATTGAACTCAACTTTTGTTTCTCCAGTTCTCCTCTTTCTCGCCTCGTTATTGACAGTAAGTAAGTGAATTTTCTTTCTTTTCTTTAATGTTTATTCAGTGCTAGTCTTACTGTTAGTGGAGCTTTTTTTAATCTTTATTTCGGTTAGTGCGTGTCTTTAGTGGAGCAACAACAGAATAAATTAATATGGATTGGTTAGTTCCTTTGACTGATTTTTTACTGCAACATAATAATTTATTCGGTTACACGGCTGAACTAATGAATTAATTAAGTATGAAATTTGACCGTCACTATACACACTACATTATTAATTTTCTGAGTTTTTAGTAGGATTAATTACTTGTCTTGAATTTTTGATTAGTGAGGTATACTAATATAGGTACTATGACAAAGATTCAGAATGACAAGAATAGAGTGAGAATTTGCAAACAAAAATCCAGGTCTCAAAATAGAAAAGTGAGGCAACGAAAAGATGCAATGGAAAAATCACTAGTGGGTTCAATATCTAGCCTATTT
>JAOTQK010000024.1:22376415-22393468 GCA_025642025.1 Rhododendron ferrugineum | reverse complement strand
CGTAAAATATTTTTCGGTAAAATATTTTACCTATTTTTCGGTGTTTGGTTGTGTAAAAAATTAGGAAAACATTTTACGTGCAAAACATTTTCCATCAATTGGATGAAAATGACTTACCCTTAAATCTTCCGTAAGTTATTTTCCGAAATGAACCCGTTGCTTTCTATTGCAATTCTCACTGCTTAGTGTCATCGATCGTCAGTCTTGATCCACGTTCAATTCCAATATTTTCAGATCGATCTCTCCACCGTTTAAACCCCCCTCTCTCTTTACACTATTTTGTTGATTTCTGAAAATATTTTCAAGTGTCAACCAAACACCATAAAATAAATGTTTAAAGTTTGTTTTCTAAAAAAACATTTTACATTGTAAAACATTTTACATCGAAACAAACGGAGCCTTGGTGGTAATTAATGATCAACTTAAGGTGAGATCAATTACAAGTTTGGTAATTAGGGAACTAAGGCCATTATGGTTTGGTGCATGCATAAGGGATCGAGCTAGGTAAAATTCTTTACAACAGGTGCATGGAGACCAAATTAAAGTTATATTTGTAGCTTGAGGGCGTGGTCCGTCTAAATGCAAGTAGAATCTTTTCATTTACAGAATTAATTTGGAGTTGTGGCCTCTCCTTAATTATCTATTGTGTACTGACTCTTTCAAAGCATAATATATACACCTTTTTGGAGAAATTTGTATTAAACAGATTCCTTTTAACAATTATGAGTACAAAAACACAGAGTACAATAACAAAATACCCAAAGTGTGAGTTTATGTGATAAAAAAATGTCTGTGCTTCTTGCGTGGACTACTATATATGAAAGTTCATCCACTAGATCTGCTACCTTATTGGGAGGTTAAGAGTTACGGCCTAAAATGCGTGGTCTTATCGTACTTGTTTTTTGTTGGGCCAATTTTGAGAATTCCTTTTTCTTCTTGTTTATTACTGTAGTTCTGAAAAGCAGACCAAGTTAAAACATTTAACTAAGCTCTTCAATTAATTTTTTTAATATGCACAAATGTTTTCTTATGTAGTACGTACTATAGTTTTTAATATACATACTAAAAACATTCAACTCCGGTTGAACCGGTGATCCGTCCACCCGGTCTCTTTTTCGGTTCGCTCCGATTTCCTATATTCAAAACATTGATTATTATAGTGTCAGATCACACTTTGATTAATTCTTGATAACTTAATTCCACCATCCACTGGCGGATAGTCCAATTAAAGTCGGGACAAAACCTCCTATTGACTTGTCATATAAGAGTTGATAGCACGTAGAAAATTTCAAACCTGAGAGCTAGCCACAAATGTTTAACATTTCTCCCTCTATTTATGGGGATTTTTAACTTTCGTTTTGAAATTGGAAGTTAAATGTGATATTTTGTTCTTTCTTTAACAATTTTCTCTTTTTTCTTTCTTTCTTTGCACAAGTTTCAAATAGTGGGCTTTAACTGGAGTCAAATATATCTCAAACCAATTTAGTAAATTAAGCCGAGCCGAGTTATTTTTATGTTCCATTCAATTGAGGTTGACTACATAAATTTTATTGTTTAATTGAGCTCTATTTTGAATTTCGTGCTCAAACAGGTTTAAAACAAAACCAAAAAAAAAATCAGCCAGCCGTGAAATGAACCCTAACCCCCGGACCTCCATGTACCGGGACAGACGTCACTCACAAACCCTACATAAACCCCCCCCTGAAACTTCTGTCCCTCGCTCGCTCGCTCTCTCTCTCTCTCTCTCTCTCTCTCTCTCTCTCTATCTGTATGCTGATATTGTATGGATGAATTTCGATGAATTAGTCACAACTGAATTGAACCCCTTTCTTCTCCTTCAAGACATGTAGTAACATTAGTGTCACAATGCCCGCTATTCTTTCTTAACCCCTTGTGAGATCAATTTCATAACTTGATTCTTCTCTGGAGCTTGCTGTGCTCCATTTTTAGGGTTTTATGGCGAGAGTTTTTGGTGCAGGGCTCATCACAGCCCTTGCTTCTGTAGCATTAGGAGGCGTCGACCATGCATATGCCGATGGCCCTTTCAACTTGTCTCCATTTTCTTCTTCGTCGGCAGCACAGACGTCGTCTCAAGCTTCTTCGGAATCTTCGACGTCGTCTCAAGCATCGGCCGCAAATGCTGAACCTCCTCCACGCGTTCGCAATGATAACCCCCGAACTACGTCTGCTGGATTTGATCCAGAGGCGCTGGAGAGGGGTGCTAAGGCCCTAAGAGAGATTAACGACTCCTCCCATGCCAAAAAGGTTTCTACTAATTGGTTTCTTGTGTAGATTTTTTATTTTTTTTACTTACCCCTTTTGCTATGTTGGCTTATTGGTGGTGTAGGTATTTGAGGTAATGAAAAAGCAAGAAGAGACTAGGCAGACAGAATTGGTTGCAAAAGGGGCAGAGTTTAAAGCTCTGCAAGCTCAAGCTGAAACGGTATATGATTGATTGATATTTCTGTTTCAATTTCTTTCTTATGAGTTCCTTGCGCTTCATCTTTCACACAACACTTTTTCCTTCCTTCAACTTTCAAGTGGATCTTTATTAGGGAGGTTCTTCTATTTATTGGGTTCAAATCTAGCTCTATTTGGCTCTCTTCTAGATTTCTTGCAGTCAAAGCTGACACTAGGGTTAAGCAAAGTTGGAGTTAGTTTCCGACTTGCCATTCGCTAAGTCTAGGCATGACGATAATGACATAGCCAGTGTTTGTATCATGATCCGAAGGCAATCGATTATTGGCTTTCTTCTTGAATCCATCCCTCATACCTTTTGTTGGCGATTGAGATTTATGTCTGTTTTGTATTCCTTGTTGGTTTATTATTTAGTAGTACCTTGTAAGAGATTAGATAAATTAGACCATACACTTGGTGGAGGTTTACTTGTTTTTTCCCCCTAGTATGCGCAAAGACTTGCCCTGTTAGACTAGGACCTTCAGCTGTGGTGGATTCATTAGCATTATGTGTGAGTTACTTCTTGGCAGATTTAACAAGCAACACCTAAGATTCCCTGGTTTCTTAACCAACTTGGCCCTTCTTTTAATTTGACAATATGTCACTGGCAATTTCTTTAAATAAACTGTCCATGTACAATACAAGATCATTAAGAGGGTGTCAAGATTTTATGCTTGATCTCAGAACAGTTGAGATCACCACTGTGGGTTCCAATCTTGTCTAATCTCCTCAGATGCCTATATGATTATCAGCTGGCAGCCTAGCATTGTTCCGAGTGGAAATGCTAACACAACTGTTTGTTGGTCCTTTCGTATATCACTATGTATGCCTATCAGTAAAAGCAACGAATTGCTAGACTATATGGTTCCTATCACTCTACATAAAGCAAGTTTGGATCTCTATTTCAAGTGGCTGCTTTACCTAACATTCGTGCTGCAGATGCTTCCTAGTTCTTATATGCACATGCTTCTAAGTTCAAAATTTTCCTTTGGAAACTATGTTTGACAGGAGCGACAAAAGGTAATTTATGAAGAACAAAAAAAGCTTGCTCAGCAACAGGCACAAATAAAATCCCAGATGGCTCGCTATGAAGACGAATTGGCAAGGAAAAGGATGCAGGTATGTATACGTCAGTTGGATTTAGTTTATGATAGAGTTCGTCCCAATGAAGAATAAAATTGTTCCTTCCATGACTTCAGGCGGAAAATGAGCATCAAAGAGCAAGAAATCAAGAGCTCGTAAAAATGCAAGAAGAATCAGCTATAAGGCAAGAGCAAGCAAGACGAGCAACTGAAGAACAGATTCAAGCGCAGCGCCGGCAAACAGAAAAAGAGAGAGCTGAGATTGAACGTGAAACAATAAGGGTGAAGGCTATGGCTGAAGCAGAAGGGAGGGCCCATGAAGCAAAGCTTGCTGAAGAGGTTAACAGACGCATGCTAGTAGATCGTGCGAATGCTGAGAGAGAGAAATGGGTTGCTGCTATCAATACTACTTTTGAACATATTGGAGGTATTTTCATGTTATATGCCTGACTAGAACCAACCTGATAAGCATCACTGAGGTCAACCGAATGAGACTCTAATTCCTGTTTTAGGGAAAACATTACTGTAGTGAATTTTTTTGCAGTGACATGAATTTGGTTCTACACCAAAACAGGGCCTAGTATAAGCATTCAACCATAAAGATTATGATTTGTCCGAATTTAGTGCGACTCGCTGAAGATGAAGTTCATAGAGTTTGGAGAAACAAGAGATTCACGGTGGAAGTTGTAGATAAATCCCTAATGCCTGGTGCACTTCCTACCATATGTGACGAATTTATTTTACTATAGGGACCTTCCCTACCATGCCTATGAGGTGTTTCGAGGATGGGGTCTGCAATTTGTATGTCCATAGGTGGGGGACAATGTGTTGGGAGATAGATTTGACAACAGTTACATTTTTATTTAAATGAGAATTGTATCGAATCTTGGCGTTCTTATATTTCCTTTTTTTTCTTGCATATTTTCTTTAGAATTATTTAAGCAATCCACCCCCTCTTGTGACAGGTTCCTTCTGTTGTTAATGTAATTTTTGTCCTTAAAAAGAGGCAAAGAGCTATGCTTTATGATGGTGTATCTGGTATTTTGTAGGCGGTTTGCGTGCCATTTTAACCGATCAAAACAAGCTGGTTGTGGCTGTTGGTGGTGTGACGGCTCTTGCAGCAGGGATCTACACAACTAGGTAGTGGTCTCAAGCAAAACAAATGTTTTCTATTTCGTATTTTCCGCATGGATTCCCTAGAGGAAGTGAATTATGCTATGGAAGATGAGAAGTACTCCACTTATAATTTAGCTGTATTATTTCACGGAACTCTAATGCAATGTCCTGCTACTACAAGTATACTTGTGTGCCTATTCTCATCTATAGTTGCATAATTGCCATTCTGCCGCAAATGAAATGATGATAATGTGGTAGTAGTGCTTTGAGTTATACGATGGTTGTTACTTATCTCCATTCTCCATATGCCATGATATAGCTCATTCAAAGTTGGTTCTCTGTAATGGCAGGGAAGGTGCAAGAGTGCTTTGGAGCTATGTGGACAGAATTTTAGGGCAACCTTCGTTGATCAGAGAGTCCTCAAGGGGGAAATATCCTTGGTCAGGATTGTTTTCTCGAGGTTTAAGCACTCTATCACGTAACAATAAAGTTTCTGCCCTTAATAAGGGGAATGGATTTGGTGATGTTATATTAAACCCTTCTCTTCAAAAAAGGATTCAGCAACTAGCTAGTGCAACAGCCAATACCAAATCCCATCAGGCACCATTTCGAAACATGCTTTTCTATGGTCCTCCTGGAACAGGGAAAACAATGGCTGCCAGAGAGCTGGCGCGCAAATCTGTACTCTCTCTCTCTCTCTCTCTCCCGCGCGCGTATATTGGTGAAATGTGAAAACTACTGTTTTCTTTAAATTTGTGGTTCATTTTTTCTTGTGGAGTGTCTTAATGAACTGTACAAATTGTCACTCTGACATTTTGCCCATTTTGTGAGCAAGTTTTTCAACTTTAGACCGGATTAAGCTCCGAGAAATATGGGTGACTTAACTACATGCTAATTTTTGGAAATCTGTGAAAGTTTAACAACTAAGTTATGCATGTATTTGAAGTTTGATGCTGAGTGAAACTTTAGGTCTGAAAGAGGAATGCGGTTAGAAGCTATGGATGCCTTGTACTTCCTCCGTCCCTTTTTAAGTGTCCAGCTTCGTAACTTCAACTTATTATGGAGACATCATCATTACAACCTTCACATCAACTTTTATCTCCACTTTTCGTACTTACCCTCTATGGAAACATGACCATTACACTTTTACTCACTAACTTTTCAAAATGAAATCTACTTTTAGGGGCGAAATGGAAAATGTACCAATTTTTACCCACTAACTTTACAAAATGGACACTTATTAAGGGATAGTCCAAAATGGAATACTTGACACTTAAAAAGGGACGGGGAGGGAGTATCTTGCTCGTGGGCATATGTTCTATTTGGTTTTTCGATGTATTAGGATATGGAGAATTTGTTGGCGTTCTAAGGGACTTTTTGTTGATCTTTCATTTGCTCTCAGGGACTTGATTACGCATTAATGACTGGTGGAGATGTGGCGCCACTCGGTCCACAGGCTGTTACTAAGATACACCAGTTGTTTGACTGGTCGAAGAAGTCAAAGAAAGGTTTATTGCTCTTCATTGATGAAGCAGATGCATTTTTATGCGAGTAAGTGGTATTTGCATTATTTTGAATTCAAATAAGTACTGTCTGTTGAGGTGTGTCCCAGGGAGATAGTTTTGCTTGGCAGTCGAAAGAAAAATACCTTTTCCCCAGCACGCACAAATTTTGCCTTAAAATAGCCATGGCATCTAATAGTGGATACACTAATCTGGTCAACTTCTTTTGAAATCTCTTTTCTTTAGGAAATGTTTCTAGATTAACTAAAATGTTTGCAGCAATGTCTCTGTTTGGAATTATTTTTAGGACTATATCTTTCTTTGTGGTGATTAGCCATCATATGGATGCTTTACTCAACCGAAAAAGTTCAATGGAATTGAATATATTTAATAGAAATGCTGATAAATAGAAGGCTTGGATCCCATCTCTAAAAGCTATTGCATTATCCAGTTACTAGTAACATCTAGGGGATGAGTATTTCATCATCCCTTTTTTAAAAGGACGCCTTATAATGTTCTACACATGGTCCTAAGGTATTTAGGCCCCGTTTGATAACAGTGATAGATGGATGAGATTCGTAAGGAGATGAGATTAGGATTGGGATTGGTAATGAGAAGGGATTGATAATAAGTATGTTTGTTTGGGATGGGATTCGATGATGGTATTATTAATATTCACTTTGTTTGGTTGAGCTTTTAGAAAGTTATTTTTGAGAGTTAAAATGGTAATGAGTGGAGAGAGATTTATTGAAAACTGTGCCGAGAGTTGAAAGTTACTCTCAAAAATGGGAACCAAACACAGTGATTATGTTTGTTTGAGATGAGATTAGATGATGGGATTGGATTGATAGAAGGGATTGGTAATAAGGGATTGATAATGAGGAGAGGTTGGGATGGGATTACCAATACCATCTCCAAGAGGGTATTAGCAATACCCCCAAGTTGGGGTCTTAGCAATACCCCCAAGTTGGGGTCTTAGCAATCCGACCGGATTCGTAGTCCAGACCAATTTTGGAAAACAAACAAGGTATTATTCATAATACCTTCACTCTACCAATCCAATCACAACCCCTTGGAGGGTTATCAAACGAGGTTAGTACATGGACATTTTCATTTGTTTATTTATGACGAGACTCAACTCTGAGAATCTGGTTTCTCAACCAACATTTTGCAGGAGAAACAAAACCTATATGAGTGAAGCTCAAAGGAGTGCACTCAATGCCCTCCTATTCCGTACCGGTGACCAGTCCAAGGACATAGTCCTTGCTCTTGCTACAAACCGCCCGGGCGATCTTGATTCAGCTGTGGCGGATCGTATCGATGAGGTCCTTGAGTTCCCTTTGCCTGGAGAGGACGAACGCTTCAAGTTGCTGAAACTTTATTTGGATAAGTACATAGCTCAAGCTGGAGCAAGAAAACCAGGCTTGTTTTCAAATCTGTTTCGGAAACAACAGCAGAAGATAGAGGTCAGGGGCTTGACTGATGATATTCTGAAGGAAGCTGCTGCTAAGACTGAAGGATTCTCTGGAAGAGAGATAGCGAAGCTGATGGCAAGTGTTCAAGCGGCTGTCTATGGGAGCAAGGACTGCGTGCTTGATCCGAACTTGTTCCGTGAGGTAGTAGATTATAAGGTTGCAGAACATCAACAGAGAATGAAACTGGCAGGTACCGAAGGAAGTAGTTTGTAATTTGAGTTTTTTAATTGGCCATAGATATGAAGTTTTGCCCTTTTGTAACCTGTTCTTTCAGGACGAGCAGGTACATGCTTGATTTGACAGTCATGGGCCATTTTTATTGAGTGGCCATAGCATGTCATCATCATTTGCCCCATCTACGGGGGAGTTTTGTTATGCCTTCATATGTTCAATTGAATTCAATGTTACCGCCGGCAATAATTATGGAGCTTCCCTTGCATTAGTTTTTTCGCCTCCCTTCAGTTGCTCTTCGCCGGTTTTTTGCTGATTGGAAACTTTCGCCTCTCCTGTGCTTGTGTCAGCACAAACGTGTGCACATGCTTGTATAGTGCCAAGTTCCTTTCTTCCGAAAGTTTCTTGTAATTTGAAGAGAGAATGCAAGTATTGCGTGTGTAGAGCATTTGCAAATTGCAAGTAAGCCTGAAGGTTATATTTGCCCCAAGCCATGGGGCTTTGCAGCTACTAAAATCACGAAGGTCCGTTTGATTGCGAGAAAAATATAATGGAAAGTGAAGTAAAATAAAATAAAAAGAAAATGTATTTTTTTTCTCGCATCCGTTTGATTAGAATGAAGGTTTTGCAAGAAAATTAGAGTAATTGTTGTTAATTCTCACAAGAAAATAAAAATTTCCGGCAGTTTTTGTGAGAAAAAGCAAGGCAAGCTCTCTAGCTTTGGAGGATTGTAAGGAAAAATTTGTTTTCTACCACTTTATAGGACATTCTTGCCAAGTGAACACCCAAAAAAAGTATATATTTTTTCCCCATCGTGCACTTTCTATTAATATCTTTTGCTAATCAAATGGACCCTTGAGGATTATCAGCAGGGTAGCTCGAAGAAAATAGCTCAACAGACGGAATCAATTCAGGCCAAGGTCATCCTCAGAGCAATTTTGTGGTTTCCTACATAACTTGCAGCATGTAAATCGTTCAATTTTACAGATGATCAGAATATATTTTTGGACAAAAAATGGCTTCGGTTCCGTATGATTTTCTGTCACTGTAAAACTTTTTTAGGTCTGAAAATCTGGGCCTAATCTGGCAATGAATAGTATAGGCAACAAGAGGATGCTTGTTACCTAGTTTTACCACATTAATAAACGGTAATGAAGATTGTCAAGCTTCTGGATATTGCTCAAATTGTAAAGGGGGGAACATGTTTCTCATTGATCACAGGTACCACAATTCATTTTAGTAGTTTGCGGTCAATCTAGATCCGAAAATACAATAACAGTTGTTTAAGTCCTTATTATGCTGATAACAAAACCATGCAAGCATTACTAGTCCAAGGATTGTTGAAAATACAGTTTAAAACCCAATGTCAAGAGAACTTGGCTTTATCCTGGTGAACCCGCCATGAACGCATCACAATGGATCTTGCCTACATAACTTACTTCTGGACTTAGTGGTGATGGTGGCCATGGTCTTGAACATAACGTAAACCACAATATTTGCAGATAGCCGGCTTATCAAGGTCAAGGCAAATGAACTCAATTGGATGCCCGAGTGCAGGATTGCTGTCTGCAACCAAAAAATTAGCAGGTGCCAAGGAGCCATGTTTTAGTAAAATAAGAGAGAGAGAGAGAGAGAGAGAGAGAGACAGACAAACCTCCTTCACAAGCAACAATTCTTCCCTCAACCTTGATGGGTGGAACTTCATTGATCAACTCCATGGGAGATTTCTTGCTTGTATCCTAACAAAATTCAAACAACTCAAGATTTACATATCCTGCCATTCTGGTAATAACATCTGATTATCTAATCTAGGGAATGAATACCTTAAAGCTCAAAAACAAGAGAATAACAAGACTAAAAAAGAGAGAAGAAAGGAAAGACAGTAACTAACGGTCAAACTAATTTTCTACACAAAACCAACATAGATATTTTCTTCCATCTCTAGTGAGTAAGCATGCTAAATATCTCGAACACAAAATGACCTAGCCACATTTATCAACACAAAAAAAATACCTTCCAGTTAGATTGAACTATATCTTGCAAAGACTGATACCACATGATGCAAATCATGCAACTATCAGCTTATAATCTTATCTACACTAAAGATTGAGTGAGTGTAAGGCATGGCACTACCAGTGATTGAAAAAGCACGCCTAGGCGAGGCGAGCCTGTGACGCCTCACAGGTGTGAGGCGAGGAGAAGTTGGGTGAGGCGGGCAACTAAAAAATCGCGCCTAGGCGTTGTTAGGGCAAAATACAAACTAAAGACGTCTTATATTCCAAAAACGCGATCAGATCAGACTCTCTGCTTCTCTCCTTTGTGGCGTCAAACACCACGATCAGATCAGATCTCTCTCTCTCGCACAACTCGAACACCTCTCTCTCTTCTAATCTTATTTTCTTCTCTTTCTTCTTTTGCCGACAGGGTGTATATATATATATATACACACACACGCACCCTTCTCTCTCTCTCTCTCTCTCTCTCTCTCTCTCTCTCGCACCCTTCTACCGTTGGTCAGTGGGCTGCAGCCGCTGCTGGGTCTTCTTTTTTTCACACATACACACATAATATATATATATATATATATATAATATACAGTGATGATTAATCAGTTTGTATATATTAATACTGCTGTTGTTGATCATATTTTACGTATTTTACTAGTATTTCCGATTTCGTATGTTGGATTGTTGGTTATTGCATGCAATATCGTGATGTTTATTCTTGTTTTGATGGTAGGAGTGAATATTGCTCATTTATGTAGTTTATATTTCTTTTTTTTTTAAACGCTCACCTCGCTGCAATGAGGCGCTCGCCTCGCCTCGCTTCGCTTCAATGAGGGCTTTGTTGCCTCGCGTATTTAAATCATTGGGCACTACGCTTAAATGCGATATATGGCACTTCTTGTTGACTGCAACTACAAAAACGGTTGCAGTAGTTGCATAATTTGAATTTTTTGGACATTACTATAGTAGAGAGTAACGTCAACGAGAAGCTTCGAACAAAGGCGTTAGCAAACTCTTTCTCTTTTGGAAGATCTTTCTATAATCCTTCTACAATAGGTTACTCTTCACAGTGTTCTAAATGGTGCTAGTCGGGAGTGTATTGTGCTTCAAAGTTTCAAACTGAGTTAGACAAGAAAACACCTTGCAAATAAGCGGTTCATTTTTGCTAATTTTCTTGGTTTCATTCTTGCATATGAATGTCGCAGTATCTTATAGTACTGTTATTGTCAAAGTATCTATTTTGGCTTCAATATCAACCTCGCAAAGTTTCGAATTTGGGGGTTCAATCCATCTTTAAACAGTATGTTGTCAAGTTCAATATATTTAATCTACTCAATATAAAACAATGCAGAAGTCACTACGGATGTCGAACCACTGTCAGGTAATTGATGAGTAAAATCCTCTTCAAGCATATTCTTTCAATGGAACAATAGCTGTATATATTCCTAATTTTCAAAAAATACCTAACAGGAAAAATTGCTCTCGACATGTTTCATATTTTATCTAGTATCCAACGGATCTGGATCCTCTATGAGAATTCTCTCTGTGAGGATGGTGTGAGGGTTTGCAATTGGACCGTCCATCCCGGCAATCAATGGTCCGTATTGAAAACAAAATTTTTCCGGGGAAAGAGTCAGGAAAGTATCGAACAATACCAACAAAATTAATGATGCAAATAATGAAACGGACCAGCACCAACTTGTATTTACACCTTTCGTAAAGTGAAGCTAGATCTGATTACAAACAAACGATTAGATCGAATAATAATGATGATAATAGGTAAGAAAACCTGCATCCATTTGTCGGTGTGGGAGGTGATGATTTCGCTGCTAGCAAAGCCGCCGCTGAGACTTCTCGAATTTGAAGGAAATTTGGAGGAGGATCCCGTTCGCGTTAGGGTTCTTATCAGATTCGACGCCATCGCGAACCCCACTTTTCTTCCGCATCCCGCCATTGGCCTTGCCCCCCTTGCCCTTGCCCTTGCCCTTGCCCTTGCCCACACACCCACACACAGAGAGAGAGAGAGAGAGAGAGAGAGAGAGAGGAATCGCCTGTGCTGTACTCCAGACGAGAATTCGTTCGATATCGATATTATTGGTTCTGGTGACGGGGAAAATTTCATAGCACCTTTATTGAAGTTCTTTTTCCCATTATGTTTTTCCAATTGTTTTAAGTAGTAATTAGTAGTATTGCATTATTAGTCTTTTTAAATTGTTTTTAACTGTTGTACACAACTTCAAAAATACTGTCCCAAAAAAATTTAGCACCCTTTTTTTAATAAGTTTCATTTCTAGGAGGCACAAAAGAGGATCGAGCCTCACTAGCTCTCACGGAATTGATTTTATTTTAGCATCCCTTATTTAATCCAAATGTAGCCTTTTTATTATTATGTCATTATCCGTGACAAATATAGAATTATTCTTCATAAATTCTTTTTGTCCATACATAAAAAGGATTATCTTTTAATTCACGTGAATTAAAATTAAAAAATGTACTTAAATAAGCGGGAAGTGTATGGAAATGAAGTACATCGTTGCCTACTTATGCTACCACATAACAAAACAACCAATAAGTCGAGATGTTTGCAAAGATAGAGTGAGATTGCTCCCCACAAGTGGATGGTAGAATTAAGCCCCTAAGATTAATCGAGCCGCGCGTAAGCTGCCCAAATACCTGAGTTATCAAAAGATAGAGTACAATCCTAAAATTGTCTGATTATTCCCCAACCAACCCAACCCAAAAGGACAGAAGCAACAAAGAAGGAGAAAAAGAACAGTGAAGGCTCACCTTTGCCCCCAAAAAACTACTACCAACACTGAAGGCAACTTTTACTTGCCTGGGAATATTTAAGTCTGACCTAATGGAAGTCCTTGTAACATGACTTTTCAACTCCAATATGATCATTAGTTCGTACGAAGCCAAGCCGATAGATACGATAGGCGATTGACAAATTGTGAAAGCTCACATTTGCGCACACAAAAAAAAAAAAAAAAACATATACATTTCAAAATCAAAGGAAGTCCCAAGTAGTAGCGAATGCCACCGATGACAAGGAATAAACTGTTCCACACACAGGTCCCAGACAAGCATAATAAACTAATAGAAATGCTTATTCATGTAGCTATGGTTACATACAACGGAATTCCAAGAAATAATCTTTACCTGTGCATGTACATGTGCATTGGATACAAATGTCTCGGCAACCGTGTTCTGCACCTCAAAACCAATGCGAGATATCTCTGCATTGTTAAGCTTTCACAAACACACATGGGGCCAGTAGACGCGTATGTGCTTTGGTGTCATACCACATATTCTCTGAAAGATGAAGTTCCTGCTGTCAAATCAACAAAGCGGAAATGGCCCATGTGTAATGAAAAATTGGAGAGGCCTTCAGATCAAATATCACAAGGTTACAGAATAAACTTCTATCTTAAGGAACTCGGCATAGAACCTATACTCGTCCATCCTCAAAACCATCCCAACTTGGTTCTGACTTCCACTGGGATCATCGAACGTGAACCCCCAATGAATTTCCATTCTTCAAACAGAAGCAGCAGCTGTTCACACGACAGGTCAGAGAGGAGAATTACCAAAACACCAGTGGTAGTATGGTACGCAAATACGTGGTGCTTGTTCATCTTTAGTCTTCAGCTTTCCTCGTATATCACTATCCTTCAGTTTCTCCACATAGTAATAATGTAGTGGAGCATTGCTAAAATACTTCTGCTGCTCAGGGAGCCTTCATCTTTAATTCAACCTCCAGGTTTTTCAGGAATGGAATCCCCATACTGTTCATGGAGTTCAAAATTTCTTCAGCTCTGAGTTCCATGCCTGCTGACTTGTACAAATGAACAGCTGCACTCATCATAAACCTGTCCGGTCCCATTGACCCTCTTAAGCTTTCGAGGAGGGAGATGCCTTCTTCCACATGCCCATAGTCCATGTAACCTCTCAGCATGGTCCGGCAACATGTGAGATCAGGTCTTAAACCAGCTGTTATGAGCTCTCCATAAACCCTTTTAGCTTCAATCATCAAACCAGCTTTTGCAAAAGCAGAGAGTACGAGTTTAAAATGAGCACAGGAAGGGGGAATTCCTCTTTGCTGCATCGAAATTATGGCTTGCTCTGCCTCAGCGTATTTCAGTCCCTTGGTAAAGGCTTGAACTAGATCAAGGTAGGTCAACGAGTCGGGTAGGCAACCATCTTTCTGCATAGCTTGGAATACCTCCTCTGCTTTACTATAAAGTCCTGCAGTAGCATATATATTCATCATAGTACTATAGCTGACCTGCATTTTCCATGAAAATCAAGTAAGATAGTTGACAGTCCCAAAAGTACAAGGGAGCTGAAGATAAATTGTTTAATACAAGATTATGCGCCATCTGAGTACTTAAAGCATAAGGGTGGCACGTTAAATCAGAAAGTTCAAACATAAGGAGCACAGAAGAATCATAGTATTAGAATACTTTTCCAAGCATTTTGAGAGCACGGCATGACTTGGGGGGTTGTTGGAAGGGATAGTACCAAAATAAAACATTTAAAATTGCAAAAAAGGGCATTCTATCGTACCCTAAATATCATCCTACAAACCTCAATGCAGACATCCTTCCAATACTATGCACAATTACATTTGACAAGGCTTTCAGATACACAATTAGGGGCCATCTAAATTGATTTCTTATGTCTGCACAGCCAAACATTTTCTAACAGTGCCTTCCCTATAAAATTATGACACATACCTCAAGGTATTGTGTATACCAAATGTCATGGTATGGATCAACCAACGAATATGTAATCCCTCTACCAATAGATGCATTAAAATGCTGAAATACTACCCCATGGGAGTTGTAGTCTAATACTGCATCTAATTCAGCCAATCAAACAGACCATTGCAGCATACTCCATACCTTTCCAGGTTTTATTCCTTCTCCCTGCATTTCACTAAACAAAAGGGATGCTTCATGAACTTTACCTGCAATTAAAAACAAAAATAGTTTCAATAACTGATAATCTTAAGTCATGAAGCAGTATTAAGTGTTAAATATCACACGAGCTAGCAACTGGAGGTAATTTATCCACGGTTAGCACCAGGTATGCAATATTGCAATCTAACATGGCATATCTTTCAGTCCATAAGCAAGTTATAGCCACAAAAACCAAGCATGCTAGACATAGAGAATAACCATCTGCTTGCTTAACAATACAAGGTCCTTTTATTAGCAAAAGTGGCTGTATTATAATTTTATATTTTATAACTCATAATCTTACAAGTCTCCAGTATCTCTTGGAAGAGCTGACAACTACAGGACTTCAAAATAACTTATACTGTCATGAGATTAATGTGATATCTTTCTTGTATTGCATTAAGGCAGAAACAAATCATTACCAGCCTTCCCATAGCAGGATATGAGATTGCTATATGCCCTCTCATCCAAGGGCACCCCCATGCTTCGAGCCATGTTGAACATCTCAACAGCCTTATCCAGGTTTCGGCGTCGTCCATGCACACTACAACCAAATATTAACTGCTTCACCAGAATGAATAGGTAAAAACTTATTTTCCGTATATATGATAGTAGTTATTTTTCTTTTTTAGGCGGTGTATTTCTGTTAAAAAGACCAAGAGAGCCTCGCAGCACAATCTGTTACCTGATCATAATGCTATATGTTTTAAGTGATGGAATGACTCCCAAAGAAAGCATGCGCTCATAAATGCTGGCAGCTTCATGCAATTTACCTGCAGGTGCTAATAGGTGTCATCCCAACTTCTGTTTGGCCATAAGTTCCTTCACTAAATTTAAGGAAATAACCATGCTAACCTGCTTGTAGCATAGCTTTGATGAATGTGTTGTAAGCCACAGTATCAAGAACCAAGTTATCCCGAAAGCTGCAATGAACGACATTCTCCGCCTCTCGATATTTTCCTGCAAATAAATTATCACTCATCAACACTGAAGCTTAAAACTTACATGTCAAACAAATAGGCATAATTATTCTACGAAGCACGGATACAGATACGGGATACGGATACGACACGATACGGATACGGTGATACGGCAAAACCTAAAAAACTAGGATACGGATACGTCGGGGATACGGCTGTGCAAATTATATAGTTTTATAATTATTAGTCTCATACTAGGCACAAGAAGTCAAAAAGTGGTTAAATTACTAATACCAAGCATTAAGCACATGTCCAAACAAAAGAGAACCTAACAAAAACTAATACGAAGCATCCAACATCTAATACATGCCAAAAGTCACTAGTTTGCTGTATTTTGTCTTTTGCTAGAGGAGGTTACAACTAGTAACTAGTTTGACCTGTTGTATTTTCTGTATAAAAAGCAAAGTTAACCTGGCAATAAAAGAAAAACAAACCTTAACAAAAAAAAAAATTCTATGACCACCGGGTAAGTATGATACGATCAGGAGAGAGAGAGAGAGAGAGAGAGTGTGTGTGTGTGAGAGTGTATCTGCCTTCAATCAATCTAGGGAGAGAAGGAATTGATCGAGTTCGAGGGCTTGGATGTCGATTGTCGAGTATGTCTGCCAAACAGACGTAAGAATTTTATAATCCTTATAGTTCTATTACACTTTCCTCTTTCTAATTCATAATTTTATTACACTTTTCTCCCTATAGTTCAATTTTTTCTTCTTAAATCTTTAAAAAATTTCATTTTTTACCCCGCCGTATCCCGAAACGTATCTGGCCGTATCCCTCGCGTATCCGAAACGTATCCAAAAATAAAAACATTTAATTTAATTACAGGATACTTATTTGCCGTATCCGATACGTATCGGGGCGTATCGGGCGCGTATCCGTATCCGAAAAGTATCCGATACGTGTACGTGATTAGTTTCGGAGTATCCGTGCTTCATAGGTTCGAAGTAATTTTTATGCTTTTATATAGTCAAAAGTGTTTTTCTTGTGTGTGAATTAGATATTAACTGTTAAAAGTTAATTTCAAATTAAAAAGAAAACTTATCCAAACATTTATAGTAGTGTGCAAAAGATTTGAACCCTTAGTGTGAGTAACATTTAAAACAACTGAAGCACAACTAATACAAGAAATGCAGTCTTACCTAGATCCAGCAAAAAAATATTGAAAAGAAAATTTGCCAAATGGACCTCGTGGGACTCGAAACAGGACCTCTCAGTTTAAGCAATATGCACAAACCACTAATGTCTAATGCTAGAACTCTACTTGTGCTAGAATTCGGAATAACTTATATATAATATATTT
>JAOTQK010000024.1:22315559-22369529 GCA_025642025.1 Rhododendron ferrugineum | reverse complement strand
CCCTCAAAAAAATGTTTTACATTTAATGAACGGCTCGGATGATTTGTGTGGGACCCGTGGTGGGCCCCACAAAAAAAATCTGTGCACAAGATTGTTGTGTGTGTAGCACGGCTGCAAAAAATAATCCGAGCCGTTCACTCAATGTAAAATCTAAATGAAAAATTAGATGATTTGATTGAACACCTATTAGTATCGGATTGAGCTAAATTTTCGCAGGAGCCCAAGAAAAAATGTTTTATATTTAATGATCGGCTCAGATCATTTGTATAGGACCCATAGTGGACCCCACGGAAAATATGTGCACAAAATCTGTACCAATCTACTTTATCAATAGACTATATGATATGTTTTTGGTTAATTTGAGAACTGATTCCATAGTCGAGTTAGAGCGAAGCAATTTCCAAGAAGCACCTTCAGCTTGCCTTACGTTTTATATTTTCAGCTTTCTAGCCAGAGAGACTAAGATCACCACAAGTCTCCCAAGACATTCTATCATGCAAACCCCAAAAGGATTAGTAGTGAGTGCTGCATAAGAAGTTCTAACCGGATGGTCGGAGAACACTTGGTCCTGCCTCATCCCATTTGAGTCACTTCTCCAATTATGGATCCTCAGTTCTCCAGGACAGTAAAATCCGTTCAATAGTGAGTCAGCTAATCAGTTAAAGCATTCAGTGACTACATATCAGTATCACACACTTCTGAAGGACTAGAGCCCCTTCAGTTTCAACATATCCTCCCAAGTCTACCGAAATTGGAGAGTAGCCTGAATTCATCCTGTCCTGCTACACTTTTGTGTTGCACTAATACATTTGTGAGAGAGAGAGAGAAGCTCTCAACAATAAACACATCCCTTGCTACAAACAAAATCTAGTACCACAAAGAATTCACTAATATAGTACAACAGAGAAAATGTTCAGCAATAAGGACCAAGCAAAATGGATAAAACTAGACACATCTTTCGATCTCAGTGTCAAATAGTTACATAGTTTAGTCAGATGTCTGGTGATCCCTCAGCACTTAATCTATCATGGCATCAACTGGAGTTTCCGTAGCTGTCTTCAGAGATTTTTGTTGGCTATTACCTGCACATTGGCAGACATTTATCACATCAGAACATAAAAATATAGAGCTCACAGTGGTAAAATCCGAACATTTTGGAGAGGGGACAAGGATGAAAAGATGTATATACAAATGAACTTGCCTTTTTTCTTCAGTTGTTTGACTTTAAGCTTTAGACCTTTCTTCACGTGAAATTGGGAAGGATGGTTACTGGCATCCTTAGATGTTGACGTTCCTAATTCAATGAAAAAATGCATCACTTATCAGATGATGGATCTATGTAGAGTTCTTATCTCCAGCAAGCTCAATAGAAGGAATACATCTCCTAAGCTGTTTATCAACATGATCCTTCCTTCCGTATGTGATGTATTGCCCTTTCAATTTCCCTTTTCACTCTTGAAATCAGGGATCATAATAGTATGGTAGTACTTTCCAGTGTCACCAAAACTACAAGTATCAGTACCAAAAAATTCAAGAAGGATGCTAGGGAACCAAAACTAAAATGCAACCAGCCCAAATGCTAAGTAATAGAATTCCACAAAAATAACATCTAGTTTTAGTGTAGTCAACTATTTACACCTTTACATTACATGATTCGGAGAACGTGCAATCCAGTTTATACAACATCCGCACTCGAGTCCATGTATCAGATTCCCCTAATTTTCATTTCAAGCAAACAAGGACACACCAAAATACATAAAATCCTCAACATAGATTTTTTATTTCTTGCTTAAATGATGTTTAGTTGTTTTAGACATTTCGTGTACATGTTATAGGACTCCTATGCATAGCTTGTGAGGAATTTGAGTTTGAATATATGCTTGCTGAGTTATTGTCCAACTAAACATGCCCCATAAGGATCCCATACCCTTATCCAAGTGTCGAGTGTCTGACACGAGTACTTTATATATTTTGAAGGATCCACGTAGCATAGAATCTTAGTATTCTCCACTAAATTAGATATAGAGTATGTTTTACACCATTGTTCTTACCCATTCCCCAATTGGATTCCTAAGAGCTTCTCAATGGCTAGCTAAAAACTAGTTCTCCAACAACTCATTTGGAGGCATAAAAATTTACCTGTTGCTACACAGTGTTCCAAATTTGACACGTCTAGCAGTAGCTAAATTTAGAAAGACCTCTTCTGTCTATCTCACTCATCATGAGGCCCACAAATGACATTTTGATTCTAAATAAAAGATAAGAAAAGAGAGAACAATTGCACCAGTCGAACAAACATTAGCCATCAACAATTAGAGGTGCTCTAAGTTAGTAGTACTATAAAAATCCGTATCTTATGTGTGAGAGGTTTATCAAATTATAAAAAGAAATTCATTTTCTAAACGGAAATAAATGGGAATCAATAGTGAATTTTTCAACCAAACGAATGACAGTGCACATAAAACAATTCCTGCACATACAAGACTACACCACAAAGCCATGTGGTCTAAAACATTAGATTTCTCTCGCTTAACATACAAAAACAATTACCTTGAGCCACAGCCATCTCGACATCCTGCATGGTGACAAGACCCTTCTCCACAGCCTCTTTCTGATCCTGTTCCATCAACAAGTGTGCATATAAACAGACGTTTCGCACAGTTACATACATACAAATGTATACACAAGGAAACACACACACACACACAGATATAGAGATAGAGAAAAGGAAGAAATAACTAACTCTGCGCCATTTCTTGAAGATCTTGCGTTTGCGCTTGCCGGAGATGGAGTGGGGCTGGGGCTTAATCTTGAGCTTACCAGTGAAAGGTTCCCCTTTGGTCGCTCTTTTGCGATCTGCAATCGCGGCTCTCCTTCTCTTTTGTACCACGTTAAATTTCGCCATCACTCCTCCTTCCCCTAAATAAACCCTAATTCCGCAATTGCGCTTTCGCAGCTCAACTCTTTTATACCCTCCCCGTGTAAACTTAAACCCGGTTCAACTGGCCTGCGAGCGACACGTCTTTATTTTCTCTTCTGTTTCACAGCCAAACATTTCTTTTCTTGCACTTCACAAAATTTTACATTGGTACCTCCTTTTAACGGATTATTACCACTAGGTAAAAAAAAAAAAAAAAAAGTATTTTCCATTAAGATAAGATAGAATACTTAATTACCACTAGGTCTATTTTTTACAAAATACATTTACCATTAATGGAAGTGTCACCCTAGGACACCCTAGGATTTTAGGGTACCCTAGGGTTTTTTAGGGTGCCCTAGGATTTTACGGTTTAGGATACCCTAGTGTTTAGGGTACCCTAGGGTTTAAGTTTAAGCGTTTTCATAGAGCCCCTAGGGTTTAGGCACTTTCATAGGGGTTTTATGATGCACTTTCATTTCATAGGGTTTTAGCGATTTTGGCACTTTCATAGGGTACCATATGGTTTAGCATTTTCATAAGGTACCCTATGTTTTAGGCACTTTTATAAGGTACCCTAAGGTTTGGGCACTTTCATAGAGTACCCTAGGATTTAGGCACTTTCAGGGTTTAGGATTTTAGGTACTTTCATAGATTTTGGTGTTTCATTAATTGGAGGTGACCTGGTGAGAAATACTTATTATTTTCTATACCTAGTGGTAAAAAACTAATTTCTAAACTCTTTACAATTTAAGAGCATGTATACCAATGAAAATATATTTTACCTACTCAACAGTACACTTTTTCATTTTAACTACTCAAATCTTTCTCAATCCCACACCAATACTCTCTATTGACTACTTCATTATCATCTCTATTCTTATAAAATATTACGCATTCCCAATTATAGAGGAGAGAAAGTGGAGAAAGAAGACAAAAGAGAGAGAGGAGAGAGAAGAAATAATAGTTGTTTAATACATACCTATGCTATAGTGCTTCGTTTGAAATGCCGAAACTTTCTGACAAAGTTAGTTTGCCTTCTTGTTTACCTATTCTGGTGTAGTTCACTTTTTCACTTTTGTTCTCTATTTTACCTAAAACCATGTAAATACCTACTCTGGTAAACATGCTTCAAGTCATTAGTTATCAGCCGTGCGTTGTGTTGATAAGGTAAAGTCATAGGTTGATAAGGTAATGTCATAGGTACGATAGATCTCGTATAAGTTGCATATGTGGGTAACCCCTTTTCTATAGCAGAATTCAATAAATACAGTGTCACTTAAACTCGGTTCAATTGATCTACATGGGAAGACACATCTTTATATTATGCTAGGAGTCTCAATGGACACTAAATCCACTTTCGTAAGAGTTAAGACTACACGCGCATTGCATCCTTCTTGCACTTTCTGCGAAAATTTACATTGCTACCTCATTTCTAACTCTTTACAATTAAGTCATAGTTATCACAGTTTTGCGTTGATAAGGTAAATTCATTGAGTACAATAGGTCTTGTATCAATTGTGGATGTTACAGGCCAAATGCTAAACACAATATGATGGAGGGAAATGTCCCCCCCCCCCCCCCCCAAATGTAAGTTTTCGTAGTGTTTTAATCATTATAATGCTACTAGTTGTGTTAATTTATTCTTGAACAAAGATGTACATCATGCGAACTGGGGATTTTGACGGTCGGGAGCCAGAGATGGCACGAGGTCATGGGAGGCCGGTAAAAGAGGGTGCATCAAGGAGTGAAGATGGCTTATGGAGGGTTGGGCAACAGGTACAGCAAGCAACTTCTAATTGTCTAGGTACATCTACTTCTGACCAATTGAAGCACAAAGCACTAAATTTAGGCAAAGATGGCCGGAGGTATACAAGCAAACAAAGAGAGAATGTAGTAAAACCAAGACGGTTTTGAGAATTGAGACAAGATTGGACATAATACACACGTATTTGTTTCCTCTAGTGATTCAAGTAAAAGAAAGA
Source organism: Rhododendron ferrugineum (assembly GCA_025642025.1). Lineage (NCBI taxonomy): Eukaryota > Viridiplantae > Streptophyta > Magnoliopsida > Ericales > Ericaceae > Rhododendron > Rhododendron ferrugineum. The sequence goes on along the minus strand of JAOTQK010000024.1, from coordinate 22,364,627 downwards.
AAAAAACAGTCAAACCTTGGTCGTTAGTTGACCTCATCGTATCTAAAACTACGCATCCATATGATACACTCCTAATAAGACAGTAGCATCAATATAGCCATCTCCAAGCAGATGATAATTTAGTCGAAAAATATCAAAGTGACGTCTATCCTACATATCAAAGTACTAAAGCAGTTTGGCCTCGATCTCCTCCAACGTAAGCCCTTTCGTCTCCGGGACGATGAAATATATGAAGAAAAGAGATGCAACAGCTATTCCTCCAAAGATGAAAAACAAAATTCCAGCTCCCAGCAATTCCTGTATTTAGAAGTCCAAAAATAGGAACCAAATCAACAACTTAGATAAGGGAGATCATCAATAAAGCTAAGAAAAGAGTGAAAGGCTTAGCTTGATATTTGAAGTTCACAACAAATCGCAGAAATAATGGAATTGTGAAGACAACGTGATTTTGCCAATATTTTCTACCTTAACAAGTAATACATGCTTAAATACTGCAAAATATCCTTTATGTTAACACACTACTGTGGTGTTTTCCCCTGTAACAGAAGCTCATCTGAGATGCAACTTGACAAGGTCCAGAAGAGAGGAGAGTCACCGCAAGCAAACATGATTCTAGCACAGAAACTGACTTGAACTATCCATTTGCCAAGCCCAAATGTCAAGCAAGACAATTACAAATCCAATCCTTGTCACTTTTGGATCAGGTAAATGGATCCAATTTTGCCACTTTGCTATCTAATTTTATCATGGGCGGATCACAGACCATATGTCTTTTGATTCTTGGATGCCTTCTATGTGAAGTGATTCCATTCGTTATCTTTTCTAGAAAGTCATATCCTAGTCCCTAGATTGCATGATTGCTAGCATATTAATTACGTGGAACAACTTTTTTTTTTACAACAAGGTGTCCAAACCAGGCGCTAGCTTACGTGCACCTCGACTAATCTAGGGGGACCCATCCCACAGTCCACTAGCGGGGGCCTATGTGGAACATACCAACTGTAAGAACATGTACAGTCCAATAAAACTTGCAACTCTATTCAACAATGACTCTAGATTAAAATGGTTAGAGAAATTAAGTACCTTCAGAGGAGAAAACGCAAACGTCACTATTGCATTTGCCCCAAAATTTACAAGCACTGCTATACTTAATCCTCGCCCTCGCATGCGTAACGGGAAAATCTCAGAAATCATCAGCCAACCAATGGGACCAAATGACAACTGCAAAACCAATTCACCAAGGAGCAATATTACAGAACACTTGACACAAAACTCTAAGCCAAGCCAAGTCAACAACACCAGAAAGATAGATATTCACCTTGGCTTAAGCAGATTCAAAGACACTAGGAACTAATCGATTGTAGGATAGATGTCATTACACAAGCAGCAAAAGAAATCAAAGTTCCTAGTAAAGAATGACCGTGAAAATCTATTTGGCACATCTATCAAATAAAATTAACACATTATATAGCTATCCTTTTCGGAGAGTTAATGTGCCTATTCATTGGCCTCCATGCCCCTGTGATTTGTGAACGCCAAATATCTTCATTTTGTGATGCAACCATACCAAAATATGAAGTTTCCTTTTCTATCCATGGATCAGCTCAAAGTGTAAAACTGCCATCACTGAGGTAATGAGGTTCTATATTCTTTTGGCTGGAAGCTCACGATTGAAGGGATTCTTCATGAATGACCAACGGGATTCATTCTCCCAAGTAGTTAAAAGGAGATTATGGAGTTTGTGCTTCTTATATATACACCTCCGTATATTCATTATCCCAATCCCCCTCCTGACAGAATAACATCGTAGTGGAACTGATATTAAACATGATTAAATCAAAGGAGAAATTTTTGATATGATTTCAAAAAGCCAATTCCCCCAAGAGGTATGTTGTCCTAAAGGCTGCAACTTGGCAACGTAAGAGATGTCGTAAGATGCAAGATAAAGAGACGGAAATAACTTAATGCAAAGGACAAAAATTGGTGACACTAGGAATACAAGTATCTGTGAAAGCAACTCTCTAATAAAGGTATAGAAAGGATATCAACCAGTACCTGATAGCATCCAACATACAATAGCAATGAAACAACAGCCATAACAGGTGCATCATCCAGAAAAGTGTAGTATGATCCCAGGAGGAATAATGAAATTACCTGCCACACATGGAAATTACATTTCTTAGGAGCTTGTACTTTGATTATTTTTTTCCCCAACTCTGCTTAACAATCCAACAAGGCGAGGTTTTGACGGCATTCAAGGTACAATAAAATTCGAGAGGATGGGAACACAATCTTATACATTGTCAATATGCCCTTAAGTGCCTGAAGAAATCTGGCATTCACATAAATGAACACCCTGAAAGAAGAAAGAAAAGATACCATAGCAGAGACGCCTCCAAGTAATAAAGGTCTCCTCCCAAGTCTATCAATAACCAAAACAGCTACTCCAGTCATAATCAACTACAACAATAGGTCAGAAGTTTCAGAAAACAAAATCAAGGATGAAAGGGAAACAAGAAACTATAGCTATCAAAATATAATAACTAAAGTTAAGCCTATACGTACGGGGATTGAGGAAAAGGGTTGGCGCGCATGAAGGAGGTGTCAGGGAGGCAAAGCGTGAACAAAGTTGAGAACTAAAACATCTTCATCTTCCAACACAAAACAAGTTTTTATGATGATACTATGGCTCACAAAAAAAACTGACAGATGCAATAAAATACCACTTTCATGATCAATCAGCCAAAGAGAAGTCCAATTTTAACATGAGATAACCTCACGTTGGAAAGGAAATCCTGCATAAATTTGGATACACAGAAGAAAAACAAGAATTTTGATCGAGAACAACCAATTCCAGACCCATGCATAGGAAAGAGAATATAAACAAAAACTTTAACGACCAGAGACTACAGATTCTTTTAGTCCCACATGTGAAGCCATCTTTGTCTTGCAAATATATGAGATAGCGCATTTACTAGGATAAAAAATCAGTTGAAGGATATGGGTAGGGCTCGCCTAATGCCACCTGGTCCCCCAAGTCTGTTGAATAGCTTGGTATACAATGTTGGGCCCATTTCTTAACAGCTTAAGCTTTTGTGACAATTAGTAACTTAACATGGTATCAGGGCTCAAGTTACGAGAGGTCTTGGTTCAAGTCTCCCATTGGTTTCCCGTTTATATTATGTTTCTCCCCTTTGATTCTTTCGCAATATCTATGGATGTTTGCATCTCCATGTGCAAAATGGGATTGCACGTGAGGGATTGTGTTGAATAGCTTGACATACATTGTCGGGCCCATTTCCTAACAGCTTAAGCTTTTGGGAATGGTAACTTAAAAAAGTCAACCGAGAATCATGACAAGATGTGATCCACTTCAATGTCAGTCCAGGGGGCAGCCAATTGGACTCGTTGTACAGCCCAAGAATCCCTCACCCCAATCGACTCATGAAGACATCTAGTACCCACATTCGGTGTCAAGCCAGCTTGCTCACTTGCCTAAATGAGCTCTAACTCACCCCAAAGAACTCAGGATTGCACCACCAAATCTTAATCTCTTACTCTCTTTATAGGCAAAGCATGACCTAAGAGAACAAAAGGAAAAGGAATAGGGCGAAAAAAGAAGCTGCTAATCTAGTTGAGAAACACACCTTCAACAATCCAAGAAGAATTGAGACTCTTGTTGCATCAGATGCGGCAGAAAATCCTGCACTCTGTGTAATGGATAAGTATGAAAAACACATTCATGTTTCTTCCACCACCACGGAATACATATTCGAAATTGTTCAATGATCTAAACATAAAAAACAGGTATACCTGAAGGATTGATGCAGCATAATATAGTACACTAGGTTGCCCTGTTATCTGCCACGCAATAGAGTGATGTATGTGAGTTCAAATTGTGAGAGTTTGCTACCTAAGATTAAGCATCTGCTATGCCCTTAACTAACAAGGTTACCTGCTGAAATAAGACTAATCCTGCACTAATAGTAAGGGCTTTTAAGCATTTTCCATGGAACATATCCGCTATCTTAGCTTCTTTTTCATCGCCCATATAAGAAAGCTCAGCCAGAATTTCATCCACTTGTTCAGAGGATGATTTGCCAACAGCTTTACCCTGTAGCCGGCACAAGCAAGATATAGCTGTCTCTCTTAAAGCCTGCACATTGCCTTTGCCTTGTATTGCGCATAGAAGTAGCCATCTAGGAGATGAAGGCAGCCACCACATTCCAATTCCCATAATTACTGCTACAGGGGTACTAGCCCCATACATGTAGCGCCAACCTGAAACCGTATCAACCAAAAGGCTGCCAAATGTATAACCTGCCTACAAGAGAACCCAGCTCTTCAGAAATCACAAGCTTTATAGACAATAAATTCAGGACGTTAAAAAAAAAAACACCACATGTTGGCCAAAAAAGATGTTGGCCAAAAAAGCAGAAGAGGAAACCCAAAGCAGTTCTTATCCAATAACTCAAACAACATAACTTAAAAAATATATCTTATATGATACAGTTAGTAGGCAGTACTTACAACCATCCCAAGGACTATAAAAAACTCTTTCAGAGAAATTAGTTGGCCTCGTATCTGACTTGGAGCTGTCTCTGAAATGTACATTGGAGCAGCATGCATTGCCTGTATCAGCAAGGAAAAGAAACAATGAGCTTTGCTATTGGGTGGAAACAACGAACTATAGAAAAAAGATTAAAACTCCCGTATTTAAAATGCATCAACATTTCAACCATACACTTGTTAGAAACTGAATTGTGCTCCATCTGTTCGTGTTTTCATGTGGTCAACAGGTCTACTATACTAGTATACTCTTCAAAAAGTGAGGACAATGTCTATTTTTAGATTGGAGAAACAAATACAAAGTCTGATGTTTTTTGTTTAGCCGCTGTAGACTTGAACACCAATACTACATGATATGGACATGCCAATACATTCTTCAAAAAATAGAACACGGCTCAAAGAATTAGTTCATATTCATTTTTGCTTATATATTCTAAAAGAAGTGGATACAGACACAACAGTCCTCGGCATTCACAAACCAATTACTCAATGGATTTGGGATTTCAAACATTACAAACCTTGGGGAAAGTATAGTAAGTGTAAGACTGTAGCCCGTAGGTACATGATACATACATTGTCAGTGTAACGTACACCGTATATGGAAACGAACTACAAAATACAGAGAGAACTGAACTATCCTAAATCGAACAAGCTACAAGGGAAATTACCAATCCAATTCCTATACCAAAGACAAAACGTCCAACCACCATAATAACAAAGTAAGGCGCCAGTGCTGTAACCACAGCTCCAACAAGGTACAATATTGCAGCCACCATCAGCTCTCTTCTTCTTCCTTAAATAACAAAATATTCAAAATTGTCACCAAAACTTCACCAAGGAAATCAAAAGAAATCATGATTTATTCTCTTATCCCACAAACTTGAAGAAAAGGTAACCTAGAAAATCAGCAACTTTGAAAGCCAAGATAGAGCCAATCAAAGCCCCATACAAGGAACCACTAGTCTGCAAAAGTCAGAAGCCAGAAATCCAAAAACAAAACAACATGTAAGACCTTATTTCGCTTGAGTAATCTGAAAGCAAGCAAGCATGTACTCAGCTCTCAGACCATAGCATGAGGAAATAAAGCTTCTACTCATGAGAATCCAGGTATAACAAGCAACAAAGAGGTGTAAACTTACTATGAGACCAATTTCCACAGAAGACAAGTTGTACCATGTAATCCCGCTTAATTTAGCTGACTGCAGAGAAGAGGAAACTTTCGGTGATTGAAGTTTTAATAGATGATAACTGATACATATTCTACACTCACTTCAGAAAAAATTCAAGGAAACGTTCAACTTTTAATTGAATTCACAAATTTAAATAGGTCCATTTGGTCGAAAGCGACGCCAAGAAAGCTTAACCAATTACACATTTGAAGAGCTATTGGCATGGTAGTTCTGCAGCTTCTCACTCTTTGAATTGAATGGTCTGTTAAATATCTACAACTCAATGGAATTCGTATAAATTCCCTTTCATGGAGAACAGCAGAGGATGTTTGAACTCATAAACCATGAAAAATGAAAACAGACCAACAAATCAAAGCCAACTTGTAAAATGCAGCAGTTCAAGACAACTCAACAAATCCAAACTACTAAGGATTGGCTACAAGAATCCTATGACGAATAATAATCTGTCTAGGATTGACGACCTGAATTACAGCATACCTCTACAGATATTGTAGCACAAGACGTGGAACCAATATCATAGCCATACAGAAATCCTCCAAGAGCTGGGAATAGAAATCTGCAATATTGAGTCAAGCAATAAATCTTGAACAGAGAAACTAGATGGACGTTTTCAATTCGATGGATACAGGAATATGAAACTTAAATTCGTAAAATATATAATAAATTCAGCTCAATATACCAAGCCTGAAACTTGTAATGCAATTAAATCTCGTCAGGCGTAGATTAGAGACTAATTAGTACTACTCAACCTCGGGCATGTCCTTTACGTAATGCATTCGCATGGGATGATAGGCTCAAACCCGATGAAATTTTTGTATTGTGAAGTTTCCATAGGATTGAAATTAGTACTCCATAAATTACTAGTACTCCATAATTTAATAATCACTCCATAAATTACACCAAAGATTGTAATTAGTAGTCCTATATAACTATATAAGTTTGGATGATAGGCATGGAGAGTAATTAGTAGGAGTACTCCATAACTTACTCATACAGTACAGGTAATAACATGAGTAAATGATAAGCTACAAATCAATACCTACGTGCATACGTATATACGACTGTATAATGTTACACTCACGGGAGGACTACAGCGAGAACAGAGAAGCTTTCGAAATGTTGCTCCCCGCTAATAAGCAGCAGCGGCTGTCGCTCACCGTTGATCTCCCCTGACGTCTTCCCGCCCCAATTAACACCACAGATAACCACAAAATCATTATTTTTCCGCCTAATTTTGTTATGTGCAGGCGCCTAATTCAAACAAGAAGGGACAAAAAAAAAAATTCAAAATTCAGTAGTTAATAGCATAGAAACCTTTCCGAGGGAAGAGAGTGCGGGTTGGTGGTGATCGGAAGACCCGGAGGCCATTTTCTGAGACGAATTGAATACAATTTTCAGAAAAAAGAGGTTCCAATTACAGGGTATCTTGTGTAGAATTTGAGAGGAGCTATGGGCCTTAGGGAAAAGGAATTCAGGAGAGGAATGGGGGTTAGACACGGGGCACAGAGCAGCGAGAGAGATAGAGAGAGCGCGCGCGCCTTGAAAGAGACGGACGACGGTAGTCGCTTTAAATATTCTAGGTGGCTAAGAACGCAGGCTCCACGTCTCAAGTTTGACCTGGTTTATATAGGAGGCACCGGGTGTGTTTGCGAGGAATACGGAAATACTATCTCATTTTCATTGTCTTTTTTTTGATATTCGTGTTAGTTTTCAATCGCTTATTTCTTTCAATGTAAATCTCAAAAAATATGCAATATGAATCTTATTTGATAGATTTTAATTTGTTCTATAATACAAATATGTCAAAATCATGAAAAATATTATAGATTGAAAGATATACACAAAAGTGACAAAAGGAATAATGGACAATGACAATGGGACGGAGGAAGTATTATACTTTTATAAGTTGGGGAGTGATGTCACTCCTCTTTCTGTTAATGTCATTTTTCTTTGTGTCTATATAAGATGATTTATTTTGTGAGAGAAAGAAAGTGACATTAACAACAATGAGAGAGTGACAAAATTAATTCCCTATAAGTTTTGGTTTTTTAGGCAATATAGGAATATTAAACAATTAGATCAGCTTTCAATAGTAGTACTCCTATGTATGAAAGTGAACAAGTATAATTTTCAAACAAAACAAGTGTTAGTTAAATAAAATCTGGCACCAAAATAAAGTGGTATTTAATAAAATATTTACAATATGAGATTAAAGTTGAATATATATAAAAATCTATGAAATGTTCAGTAAAACATACTCCATTAAAATAAGATTATGTGTAGACTCTACGTAAAGTGAGTAATTTTCACTCCTCTTTAAGTAAGTGAACAAAATTGCAAGATTGTGAGTATTTTTTTATTTATCTCTCTCTATTTGCATTCACCTCATTGAATAAGTTTACGAACTTGGGTTAAGCATCACACAACAAATTTGTTTGCATGTACTTCTATTTATAACCAATCAAGCATCATATTGCTCGAATTTAACTTTGATTGAAACGGTGTAGGTAATTCAAGAAGATAAGTCATACTAAATAGTACTAATAATTAATAATTAACACGTTGATAGATGTTCCAACACACCCCATGTTGGCCTTCACTTGGTCCGTTCCTTGCCCCCTGTGCCTTTATAGCGGATCCGTTAAAATGGTTAGGAGTCCTTTTGATGTGGTAGTTATATTTCACCCTAAGCATTTGTTTATAAGTCCATTTCTATTTTGCTTTCCATCCATGTAATATGTTCCACTAACTATAATTAAAGGTGATACAGTATATTAATGAGAGAATGACTTGTCTCGTAAAACAAATAATAAATACTTTAAAAATAAGCAGAATTGTACCTAAGTACAATGAGATGGTGTCTGGAACCACTTGCAAACAAACCATGCCATTTGTCCCGGTGCTTCCGCATTTGATCCTCCACCAATCTCATCACAAATAGGAAGTTAAATCTTTTTTTGATAGGCAATAAAAGTTTTATTAAGAAAACTAGACAAGGAGATGCGATCTCGTTCGGTGTCCAGTTTTCAATTTCTTTCTTGTTTTCTTTCGTTTCCATAGTTTTAAGAACTGGTTTGGAAACCTAACCCAGACATGGATGGAAACTAATCCTAAATCCCCAGTTAGACTATCCAATAAGAGATTCATCTGGGCTCGCATGGAAACCAACTCAGATCATCCATCATGCATCTTTATGTCTCAAACTCAACCACAACACAAATAGCTTTATAAGCATAATAAGGAAAAGAAATGGCTAAGGAAACTCCCTTAGACTTGGAAGTCAAATACAAGATACAAATGGCGAGCACGAGGAACCAGCCATGTATAGTGCACGTCGGATGACTGTTCACTGAATGATAATGAATTCACTGTTTTACACAACTGGCCGCAATGTAACAAACCGCTGCATATTAGAAACGATTTTATTTATGAAAAACAGGATCAACGTATCCAGAAAATTCCCAGCTTCTTTGGGAGCTCAATTTGAAGAAGGAAACAGTTAGGCCTTGGTTGCAGGCTCCCAGGGGCGATATCTGGTCCAGTCTCTCTGCCCAGGATTCAAGCTGTGTCCCTTGGAATGATAGATGTACTCATCCCCCTCTCCGGATAAGTTCTCCTTGTGTTCTGCGCCGTACCTCTTTGGCTTCAGCATCAGAAGCTGCAAGAAATGGATTTGTATAGTAACCAGCAAATGCATTCACCAAGGGCTACAGTTAATAGCAGGTTAGGAATAAAGAACAAACCTCATCTCCTGTGTGATCCGTGATGAAGTGAAGCCAACCATGCCATTCCGGGGGCACCTGTGAAGCATTGTAGCGGCCCTTTGACGCATATTCCACCCACCTATGTCTGCCTACAAGCCAATACATCCAACAAAAGTACAACTGTTGTTCAGTTCAAACCTAGTGACACTAATGTCTTCTGCATACCACCAACTACCAATAGCTTTGCCTGAAGAAATAGGCAGGCAATGTATCAGCCAGGTGCACAACTGCAAGCCTCCAACTGGACAATGCGAGCCCATTTGAGAGAAAAAGAGAGGCAGATTGGACCAGTTCAAACAAGGGCTCTCTTCTATTCACAACTTTGTCGAACAATAGAAAAAGGGAAAGACATAAAAATAATTACAGTTGTGATGCCAACATTATAAGGTTATCAATAAAGTGAAAGGCATGAACCCATAAGCTAACTAACCGTCTAGTATCAAATAAAAATATAATACTGGAAAATAATATCCATTCACGGGATAAAATAATTTAGAATCTCAAAAACATAGCACTGATTTCCTCAGGGATTTTTTATGATCTCCATTTGGTATAAAATAGCAACAGAGGCAAAGACAAATCATAAATAAAGTCAAGTAAAAAAGAGAGAGCACACTAACCATATTGAGTGTCTCCAAGTTTTTGATAATATTTATTGCCAAATTTATCAACACCCACAAGCGTTGCACCTATGTTGTGAATCTTGGTTTGCCTGAATTAGAACAACAATGAATGACAGCTTCTGCATATCAGCATACCATGAAAGGAAGCAGCAGGGAGAAATTTCGTCTTCTTTACGTGAGAAAAGAAAAAAGATAAACAGAGAGAGAGAGAGAGAGAGAGAGTGTGTTCTACATGTCACACAAAAGATCCGTATTTAAGCCTTTCGAGGGCATGTTTGCAAGGATTTGACTTTTGAGAGCCATTTTTCAATCAACAGCACCCAGAACTTGGTTTAACTCATTTTTTAGCAATAAAGAACAACTCCTACCATACAGCTTTTGCATCATGGCCTATAAGTCTGAATGGGTAAGAAAACTAGATGTTGCATTTGTCTATGGATGTGGTGTCGGGATGGAATAACATTTAAATAGAACTAAGAGTTTTTTTTATGCCAATGACCCACAAATATCGAAATATAAATAAACCATTGAATTGTGTCACTGTTTTTCTTTTTACCCTTTTTCGGCTCAGGATGAAATAAGCAGCCATGCTGCATGGACTCTTGGAGATGTGTCACGTGTCTACTGTACAAGTAGCCATGTGGGACATGAATGACATGCAAAGATCAAACCAGTAAAGACTGGCACTCTACCTATGGTTTATGGACTTCTAAAGTGGTCAAGTATACCAGTTGGGATTGGGCACTTGACAGTTGGTAGAGATACAAGCCCGCGAGATGCCTAGCTGAAGATGTACCTATTAAGTATGTTGGAAAATAATGTAAGAAATAATATTTTATTTTGGGTATCAATATAAATTGGCTCATTTTTGAGACGTGTCTTTTGAATGGCACCTGTTCGCTGCGGACGAAAGCGTATTTTATGTACAAAGTGTCACACTCGCCTTGATCACCAATTTGTTTCCATCAATTTTCAGGTTTTGGGTTCTAATTTTATTGCATTTATATTATTGGTTTCATCACAAAAAGTGAACATTATTTTTACAACAATCTTAAGACATATTAGTCCTCGCTACAGTGCTTACGGTTTGCATGGACGTCTATCTCCCCGCACTACTTGATCGAACGCCCCACAGAAGCAACACTACAATCGACGGGTCTATCAAACCTCGTGGTGTTTTGTATTCTCTCACATGAAAAGACTCCGACTCAATGAAACTAAGGACAAACAAATTTTCAGAAATCTATCTTAGAAAGAACAAGGGACATGATATTTAGTCACCAGGGAAAGGGTCACATCTGTTCATAAAGGACGTGTCCGTTCCCAGTGAACAATGTCACTGAAAAGACACGACTCTACATTGAGACAATTCATATTCACACCCCAAATAAAACATTAAATTCTAAAATATTTTCCAACAAAATATGCCAAAGTCAAGTTTGCACAATACAGCTCCCATTTTCTGCATAAATGTTCTTTGTTAATTTGCTTAAACACCACTTAATCTCCACAAATAAAAATAAAAAAGTATCCAAAAACTATGAAATCTATCTAGTGTCATGGGGTGATTGAAGGACCAGAACTAGCCAAAACTAGTTCACTACAAAACTAGCCTCGAGATCCAACCATGTCCTCCCTACAAATAAATTCGGAGGAGATGAGACACTGCAACTAATCATATTCACCCAAGTAAAACCAACGGTCATGTTCAAAAATCCCGAGCAAGAGGATACAAAACAAACTACATAGAAAACAAGGATAAAAATCAAAGGTCGATTACATCACGAAACGTTGAGAACTTTATCAAATTTCCAATTATGGACACCAGCATACAACCACTTGTTTTCTCAACTTTTGCACCATCATGCTTCTACACTAGAAAGTTCAACTAGTAAAGGTCAACCAAGTGGGAGTAAGAAATTGTTACTTACAAAAGGTTTCCATCGAATAAGCATTTCCTGTAAAATGAAGAACGAAGTAAAAAAGAAATCAGCCGTTTTGAGCAGGCTAGTTAATCTAGCTGGAAATAAAAGAAACAGACGAGCCAAAACAAATGTTGGACTGAAATACGTAAGATTCCGAAAAAGAGTAAGGAGCATGCGTGAACGACAACCATAATCTAGCGAAATTGTAAGCATCCATCATCAATTGTCCTAATTCATCACCGTCTTTCTTGAAACTTCACTTTAGACACGCTCCCAAATTATAGTATTTGAATCTCAACCTGGCTTCAAAATTAATGAATAAAGGATCTAGGAAATTTATTGTTTGCAACCCTAGGCAACCAAAAATCCAAATCCAAATAAATCAACCAATCACGTAACAGAACGTACAATTAACTAAGGGGGTGGGGGGGAACACGGGCCTGCGAATAAAACGCTAATAAGTTAGGTTGCAATTTCAAGCCTTTAAAGCACATGAAATGTAGACAATGTCTCCTTTTATCAATCAAACATTAAAGAGCAGGGAAAAGCCAAAACAGTAAGCGCACATAGAAGGTGAACGTACAAATATCCTTCGTCTCTGAGCTCCCTTATGAAGCTTCCGATGCCTCTCTCCCTGAAGGCCTTCAACGCGTTCTTCACCACCGACGCCATTTTCTAATTTGCTTCCGATTTGGCTCTCTCCGATTCAAGAGTTTTCCCTATGGGTAGTTGCTTATTTATTAATTAATTACCGAGACGTATTTCTTTCAGATCAGATGATATTGGGTAAAGTACTTTTTTATATTGACACCCCCGGCCGGCCCCCTCGATTCTTCTTCTGAAATACAGTACGTACTACTACTACTACTCCCGTAACATATACTACTACGGAGTACTGTACTGTACTATTTTCCAACTTAATTACTATTATAGTGACCAGAGTGGCACGTACACATAATTCAGGACCATTTGCGTATTTTATCCTGTAATTTTTACACGGATGGACCGTAAAACTCCTTGTTACAGCGTCCAATTATGTAGTGCCACCTCAGAGAAAACCACCACTAAATTCCGCAATTAGACACATGTCAACAAGACATTGGGAGTGATTGAAGCGATGACGCGGAAAATCCCACCTCCTTTTCCTTTTCTACTGTAGTATATATATATATACAGTATGTCGATGGCTTTCTTCTTTACTAGTATTATTATTAATCTTTTGGGCCGGCGGTTGAAGGAAAATAAAGATTAGACGACTTCCACACACACACACACAGAGACAGAGACGTAGGTGGATCTTATTCCTGAGAGAGAGAGAGAGAGAGAGAGAGAGAGATTCATTCGACTTACTGGTACATCGTTTAGCATACTTGATTCCTCCTCCTCATCCCCTCGCACTTGCAGGCTTCAAACTATACTTGATTCGTTTAGGTACTCTTTCTTAGACATTTGATTCGTTCCTAATTTCGTTTGAATTTGTTTCTTTTTTCCGACTCAGTTGTTTTCTTCGATCTCTTTTTAGATTCATACACCTCAAACCCTCCTCTATATGATACGCATACATCCCCCCCCCCCCCATCTTATCCCTGGAGAGTTATTAATTGATTGAACAATTCGGTGCAACAGGGCGCACAGCAAAATGATGAGGCTACAGACATACGCTGGGCTTAGTTTCGTAGCCACTCTCGTAGTTATTTACCATGCTTTTCACACCAGAGCCCAGTTTTACCCTGCAACTGTTCACTTATCCACATCCAAAATCAGTCTGGTGCTCCTTCTCAACATGGGTCTTGTTATTATGTGTGCCATGTGGCAAATAACCAAAAGGATATTCCTCGGATCTCTCCGGGAAGCAGAGGTTGAGAGGCTCAACGAGCAGTCCTGGCGGGAAGTTATGGAAATACTTTTCGCCATCACTATCTTCCGGCAAGACTTTTCCGTCATGTTTCTCGCCATGGTTACTGCTCTTCTGTTGATTAAGGCTCTTCATTGGTTGGCTCAGAAGAGAGTTGAGTACATCGAAACTACCCCGTCCGTCCCCAAGCTGTCTCACATTCGAATCGTGTCTTTTATGGGCTTTCTTTTCCTTTTGGACAGTTTTTTCTTGTACAATTCTGTCAAGTACTTGGTACAAACTCGACGGGCTTCTGTTTCCCTCTTCTTTTCTTTTGAGTAAGTGTTCTACGTTTGTGCTATTTTTTGGTCACTTGTTATTTTGATCTTCACAGTCGAGATTTCTTAATTGGTGGGGCATTCACACACACCCCTATGATACATCGCATGTAGTGCCATTTTAAGGAACATAATAGGGCCTAACACTCACCATTTTGGAAGAGAAGCTAAAATGACTGCAAGATTATTGCAGATACTATAAACCTGTCAATAGCTTCAGTTTTGCCCACTCAGTTGTAGGTAGCCACCTCCTAGCCTGATGTTTTCTGACTTAGTTTACGGTTGCCACATAGGAAGGAGAACAGAAATGGAATTCGAGTGGAAGAAACTGTAGTGAGAGGAGGAATATCCCGTGGGTATTGACTATTGACATAGCAGGTTAGATTACGAGAGGATATCATATTTCCTTTATGGCTGCATTAACATGCACATTTGCACATTAATACAGCCTGATTTAGATGGAAGGCATATATCCCTAGCGTGGAACTGTTCCTAAATGCTTGACCCTGCTTTGAAAATTGAATCTGATAATCAGCTGTATCACGGTCATTTAGAATTACCTCTGATGATATATATGCGACATAGTGATGCATTTGCTTCCATGACAAGTGCATTTATTTCCATGTTCTTCTTTTTCTAATTCCTACTTCAAAGCTTACGTGTAATATTTCAAATAAAAATATCAGGTACATGATACTGGCAACGACAACAGTGTCGACATTTGTGAAATATGTTTTCTACGTCAGCGACATGCTTATGGAAGGACAATGGGAAAAAAAGGCAGTCTACACCTTTTACTTGGAACTTATTCGGGACTTGCTGCATTTATCTATGTATCTGTGCTTCTTTCTTGTGATTTTTGTGTAAGTACTTTATCTGATCTTGGTTGTCTGGATGGATGTGTTTATATGGGTCGTATTCAGGTTGATACCTACATCACATTGACTGTTTATAACTCTGTTCTTATATTGATGCTTCCTTGCTTGCGTATCAACCTATGGTGTCTATGTATGACGTTAAAACACCACTCAGTGCTGTAGGACTTCTCATTTTCTGTTAGGAACACTTAGAATTCTGGAGCTATCACGAACCAAGAATCTCGCTTTGTACTTTTTAAGGGAATTTTGTGTATTAGTAATGTCAAGGTTGTAAGTAAGTTCTCACCTCTATGCTGTAGATGACAAATTCTTAACTACCGTATTTTTTCAGTGTCTGTTCATTTAGCTGACGGACAAGCTTCTTTTCTAACCTAGTAATTGTCAACTTCTTTTGGAGTTGGGAAATTGTTTGGGGATTTCTTATGGGGCTATAGCTGAGTGTCTGCGACACTGAAAGTCGCTTGTATTCGATTTTAAAATGATGTTCATTGGTGTATCAGAACTTTAGCTCGTTATTTGCCTCTTTTTTCCACTTGTTTTTGGAATTAAGAAATTTGTTGAATTCCCTCTGCAAGGTTCCATTTCCTTCTCACCCCTAATGGTCTTGTTGAATATCTCTTTGCTCTGCTGACATTCATTTGATCTAAGTAGGAGGTCACATTTATTTTTTATTCCTCCGATGGACTGATATTCTGTTGTGTCGTATTGTCTCAGGAACTATGGTGTGCCTCTACACTTGATTAGGGAGCTCTATGAAACGTTTCGCAACTTTAAGGTTCGGGTTGCTGATTACATTCGTTATCGGAAGATCACTTCAAATATGAATGATCGTTTTCCAGATGCAACACCTGAGGAGCTAAATGCGTGAGTTGTTCTTGTATCTTTAAATTTGTCTCTACATGTTCTTAGTTATTATTATGCTGCATCACGAGTATGATTTGCTACTTATGCTCATGCAGAAGTGATGCAACATGCATCATTTGTCGTGAGGAGATGACGACGGCCAAGAGACTCAATTGTGGGCATCTGTTTCATGTGCACTGCCTCCGGTCGTGGTTAGAAAGACAACACACATGTCCTACTTGCAGAGCCCTTGTTGCACCACCTGAAAATGGGACTAATTCTTCTGGACCACATGCAGATGCTCAACAACAAGGTTATCTTTGTCATTTGTTATATGATTATTCTGAGCAGCCCAGGATACTTCCCCATAACACAGATTGTTGATTGAAATTTGTAAAAAGCATAATATGGCCTTTTGATTATTGCTTCCATTAGGCGACACCAATTTTATTAGTCGTGTCTCATTAAATGAAGGTTTCTGTGTCACTTATAAGAGATTTGGATGTGCCCTAAAATTTTGCCAGTACGGTATGTTACTTTATGTTCAATGCCCTCCTTATAGAACACTTGCACAATTATGCCTTTTGTGTTGATCATTGGAAATATTGAAACGGGTGTTCATATAATGATCATACTGGACACTCCCGATTACCTTCTAGAAATAGAAGGTTTGGAAGATAAAAGATAGAGACAAGATTGTCAGAAAAATACACGATTTTATTATAAGTTATGGGCTTTAACCGCGTTATTCTACTCTACATTTCATAAACTTGAAGTTAAACCATGGTGGTTTAGAATGCTATTCCAAAGGAAAGACCCACGCTTCATGTTTATCCAGAATTAGGCTTGTCTTGAAGAGTAACCATTTTACTCATTCAAGAAGGCATCTATAGAATAGACGAGCTTTTAATGATCGTGATAGACACTGACACTCGCGACCACCTTCTAGAAACAGAAGATTTGGAAGATGAAGATTTCTTTGAGATCATCAGAAAACTACCCGATTTTCTTAATTCGAAAGGCAATCAAGAATCGCCAAGTAACACTCAGTGTCATACCAGAACATGCAGCACATGCCACATAATTGGTCCTTGAAAATACAAAACTGAGGTGTTTGAGGTCACTCTAATACCGGATTACTATATCACATGTGGGTGTTTAATTTTTTAAGCTTGCTTATGGAACGTGCTCGACCAAAACACAAATTCTTTAATAACAAGGAAGAAGAATGGAATTCCGACTCACACTTGCCCGTAACTTGACTCGCCTATTCTATTATGAATTGGTGGACTCGAAAGGCGTTCCAGTATGATCAAGCTTGCTGCATGTGCAACTTAAGAATCTGACTTCATGATTTTCTGACAAATTGACTTAATATAGTGATATACACTTCGAGTCTGTTGAACGGTTGGCTATTGTTTTGGTTGGTTTCAGGAACAGGTGCAGTTAGTACACCTTCTCAACCTGCTACTGGAGATGGCGTAGCAAATGACTCTATAAGCCAACATCAGGCCAGACTCAAAGCTGCTTCTGCTGCTGCCTCAATTTATGAGAGATCTTTCGTTTATCCTTCTGCAAATACATTAGTGTGGTATGCACTTCTCTTTTTTATAGTTATGCCCTTCTTTTGCTGATGGCATGTATGTCGTGTTTACTCTCATTGGCTTTATACTATAGTTCTTAGCAAAGGAGCCTGATTTCTGGATCTTGTCCTGCAATTGCACATGGAGAGAAAAAATACTATGGCATAACATTCGGCTTTTGCGAAAAGCAAGTAAAATATTTGCATGGCTCCTTTATCTTATTTGGAGCTTCATGGTTATTCCTTCTTTCGATGGCATTTTCCTTGGTAATCGTATACAGTTGTGCTGAATCTGCTGCTGATACAGTGAACTCATGCTAGCCATTCAAAAGCTGAAAATGGGAGAGGGAGAGGGAGAGAGTGAACCCTGGAGGCTGGAGCAATCAAGTGTCCTGAATAGTTTGATTGGCGATGCAATAGTGTTGATGAGATTTGCCAAAATCTTTTGTGAACTTTTTCAGAAGCCAATGTATGCGAAAATCATTGGGTTTCGGTATTTGAGACAATTAAAAGCTGTAAAAATTTGATATATGAACTGAAAAATATGAAGAAATCCTAGAATTGTACATTTTTGCGGCTATGGTGAGACATTTGTCTAGCATTTATGCCTGATTGACACACTACAAAACCGTTGTGTGTATGGTGCAAAAGCATGAAGTTTGAATGTAGAGTATTCTTGACTGCAGGACTCCAGGATATGCTGTACTTCCCGAAGCATATAGACCTGACACTACCAACACAGACTCTGGTGGAGAACAATCCTTGGCAGGACCATCACAACAGCATCCATTTACCATCCCTGGTGGGCCTGCCAACTTATTTCCTCACTCCGGGTTTTTCCCTTTCTCCGCTCCTGGTATAAATGTGAACTGTGGAGAGGGATTTGGCAGCAATCTAAACGCACCAGATTCTCAAGTAGATGCTCGAGAAAAGGACATTCTGAACCAGATTGAGGTGTGAGCTTGTATCATTCACTGCCTTTATTTATTATTGGTTCGTCCTACATATCCTTGAATGTTCTTAGCCTCTTTTTTTTTTCCGCACATTTTTCCTTTGCCTTCTTGTTTCTATCCTACGGGCTTCACTTCTTTTACCTCATGAAGTATTCTTGGGTACATGGTATCTTGACGACGAGGAGGTTATGCAATTGCACTGCTAGGTGCTTCTGGTCCGTTTAACCAGTTTAAGGTACATGTGTCATTTTTTGCATGTGAAATGCTGAGAGTTGATTCTGGTTAATAATTTTTTCCCAGCTTGAGGGACACCGAAGAGAAGAGGTAGAGATATGCTATTGTTCACCTGGGAAGTAGCTCTTTCGCTTTATGAACTACTAGTACATTGACTAGCGACAAGAATCAACGCATTATTTTACTCAACTGCACTTGCAAAAATGACTGCATTTCTCTAGATTAAGAAACGAATGCTCACAATTGTTGAATACCCAAGGAAGGATGAGATCTTAAAATAATCAATCTTGGTTCTGGTTCCACTCAGTTGTATGCGATGGAAGTTGCTTAATTTTGGGGGTTGCAGAGAACGCTACCTTGTTATCCATTTTGTTTCCCTTCTTTCTAGCTAATTCTTATTTTGTGTAAAAGAAAGCCAATTAACTTGATTTGTTATTTGTTGATGGCCAACTATGTTCTCCCAATGTTCCCAACAGATCTTGCAGGGCCAGCTGCGCTATTTGAATAAATCAGCAGCTGAGAAAAGCACGGACGCGAGTGCGACAGCATCATCTGACAGTAAAGGAAAGACAGTTGCAACATCATCATCTTCTTCTTCTTCTTCATGTGTTTCAGATTGCGGTCCACAAGGGGAGACTAAAGAGACAGAGAAGAGGTAACAGGGCCTTCCACAAAGCTGTGTACTGATTATGACTTGAGGCTGTTAATATAGGATAAAACAAAGGATGAGTGAGTTAAGAGCTCAGGAAATGTTGTACTTGTACTTTTGTTTAGCCTTGTCATACTTCCAAAATTTCAAGCTCCATATGAGAATTGTGCCTCTTGGAAAAGATCAGTCTGCTTAAGCTGTGGATATTTAGTGATTTACACAATTGATTTAGTAATTTACACATCCATCCATTGTTTTCTTCTCTGATTTTCTTGCTTTTGCCTTCTATATAGGACTTTAAAATGACACCAAAGTTGCTCCACCTCGTGCCCTGCTTATTTAGAAGTCCATCCGAGACCAGACTGGGACAATGACAACCCAATCTTGAAAACACTTTTGAAGCTTGAAAAACAAGCTGCCCCACCTTAGCTTGATGGAAAAACGTTTTTTTAGATGGACTCGATTCGTAAGCAATTCAAGCTTTCACACTTTTTTGAAAAGGACGCATTCAATTGTAAACTGAATTTGAACAATCCAATATCGAGTCTCTCAACTTTTTTACAACATACAAACCTATGGAAATCCATATTTGCTTACAGCTTAAGCATAAGCCAAAGTGGTGCGCATCTCGGTTCAATTAAAATCAACAGCCGCACTTGAGTATTTAATAACCCATTTCACTACTAACTTAAGTATCTAGTAATTTAGGGTGTGTTTCCACTGACCAACAAGTTGATGACTATAACTTTTTTATTTTGCCCATATTCAATTTTTTTCGCGTGATGTAATATTGGGTCGTCTCAACAAGAGGAATCGAAAATGCAAAAAATTACTCCCTCCGTCCATTTTTGAGTGTCCAACTTCGTAACTCCAATTTATTAAGGAGACATCATCATTACACATTTCACATCAACTTTTACCTTCACTTTCATACTTACCCTCTATGGAGACAACATTATTACACTTTTACTCACTAACTTTTTAAAATAGAATCTATTTTTAGAGGCAAAATAGAAAAAATGTACTAATTTTTACCTATTAACTTTACAAAATGGACATTTATTAAAGGACAACTCAAAATAGACTACTTGACTCTGAAAAAGAGACGGAGAGTATTACTTTTACACATGAATTTTTAAAAATATCCAAGGAAAAGTCTAAAAAGCTGATGCGGAAAAAATGGAATAAGGACAAAATCAAAAAGTTGTAGTGCACAACTTGTTGGTTAGTGAAAACACCCTTCGATTGCATATAGTCAATACGTACCATGTAAAAATGGTTCACTTCAATTTGGGGTTGGCGTTTGGTTTTCCCAAACACGATCTCCTCGAATCAAAGTTCATACCATATTCAATTCTGTTCTTATCGGTGGATACTTGTTAAGTTCACTACAAAGACCGTTTTGACCTTGTTTAGTTCACTTTGTTGGTTCCAAATTGACAAATTCTAAAGCAAAATCTACTTGCAACTACCGAATGGTTGTGTAGCTGCAGACTGCAGTGCTGCACTTAGGTGAAGTGAGGTTGTAGGGTTCGAATCCTGTAGAGAGAAAGTTGACACCCTTGTTAATGGATTGGGAAGGGAATTATTATTATTTTCTTGGGAAGGGATTTGGGCAAAATATAAATGCTTCTGACATATGCACAAAACAAAAACAAAAAAAACACTTGCAGCTAAAGCAAAATCCGACCATCATAACACAAACACTACAAATGTCCATTCTTCAAATGTAAAGCATCCAATTCCAGTGTCAATTTGCTTAAAGGGTTTGGATACGAGAAATTTTTCTTGCCCTCTTCACGTAAGCATGTTCTCATCTGCCATAACATTTCTGTTAAAGTTTCTAGTATTCCACAGTTAGCCTATTGCTGAAGGTAGAAAGCTTTGCGTCAAACAGGAAGCGGCTTCCTGGGCTTATTCAAGCTGAAAACATAATCAGAAGAGTTTGTTAGTAAAGATTCAACATCGACTTAGTCAATTTCTACTCTCTGTCCTCGTTGAGAAAATACTTCAAAGAATAAGATGACGCAATAGGGAAATATATGCAGTGATAATTAATCTTTGAGAACTTTCTACAGGAGAGCTGGTGGCACTTGTTTCCACTGAAGAGAAAAACATGTATAGTTGTCCGATGCAGATTTCACTTTCTGTGTTTTAAGCCCGGGAGGGGTACTTAAAATTGTTCTCATTACAACCTGAGCCCTTCAGAGAAGAGGAAGAAAGGGGAGCAACAATATGGATAGTGAGAAATTACCTCTTTATGTAGTAGTAGAAGAAATCTGCATAAAGAGCAGTCTGAACCAAGCCAGATAACCAAGCTGTGTTTGGCAATAAGCTGTAAGTCTAATGCTTGAAAGTCGGGTAGAAAGAAACAAGACCGTGCAAGTAAAGAGAAAAACTTACGTATCCAGCGGACTTGGTGTTTCTCCATGAAGAAACGATAAATCCAGTTGATCAAATACAATGCTCGGTAAGCACTACAAGAAAGGAAGAGCACAAAATCAGACCCATGTTCTCGTGCATTGCGTAGGAGTTGACGGAAACAACTCATAAAAGAAGACCCCGAACTCATAATTAGACACCCAAATAAAAGTATGTTTTTCATTCTCATCATGAGAGAAGTCCTTCCAAAAGCCAGGAAATCCCTAAGAGACCTCCAATATTTCCAAACACCCCTCGATGTTTGAAAGAAATGCAGCACAGCACACTTCTACTATATGCCTCATGTGGCGCAGTTGACTCTTCACTGGAACAAGGTCCTCTGACTCTCCATTCAACATTAACAAATTAAAGTTAAAGAAGGGGCTGCACTCTAAAGATGCCAGCAATCAAAATCACCTAATCCTTTCCCATTAGTTAATTTCTGATGTAAATATATGTGTTCAAGCTCCAAACCCATATAAAAGTCCAATGTAAACTTCCTTATAATTTCTATGTCCTCTGAATTTTCATTCTTCACCCCACAACAAATTAGAGATGCCAGTTTTCAACATGATTTGACCTACAGTAATTAGGAAAGTATCTTTCTAACACGATTTGCCCGACAAGAAGTAAGCAACACATAACCTTTCAGGCATGTCTGACACGTGTCCAGAAGGTGTGTGTCAGTCCGCGACCGACACCTGTCGGACACAGATACGTGAGGCCGGTAGATGTGTCCGTGCTTCTTAGATCGGCACCATACTTGCCAGTTGGCAGATAATTTGAAAGAAACTAAAACCCCAAAATCCCATGCCCCTATTAAGAACCCTCAACGACTAGCATTTGATAATGTTTTGAGGTGTCTTAAGGGTAAAAACCATAGGACACCCAACCCAATATGGCTGGAAGGTAGAACAAAGTCTAACAATGCTGAGCATAAGTTTTCTTCCACTAGCATTTTTATAGGAACACTCCCAGCCTCAACGTTCTGATACAATGAAGTTAGCAGACTCCAATAATCTTCCAGGCCAGTTCATACACATCCAAAGAAAGTCACCAATGGCTCGTAGTAGCCTAGTAGGGAGGCTAGGAAATTTTTGCATACTAAAGCCCTGGAGAATTGCCAGACATAGCAAGAAACGTAAGTGAAGACACGGAACAAGCAGCATCCCAGACGGTGTACTTGCGTCCACAGAGACCACAAAGCATAAAGGGTATGTATATGCATATTATTAACTAGGATTCTCTGACCATTGATTGACTCCATGCCACAGTGGAAACATCAATTGCGAAAGTTCTGAAATAGCAGCTTCAATCAGTAAGAGTGGCGTACCCAAGAAGAAAAACATATTTGCCAGTCAAATTGTCAATGTTTCTTGACCGCTGCAACAGCATCAACTGTGGCAAGATTGCTACCGCTTCAAGATATAGTGAAAATGACCAGAGAACCTATAACAAGATGTCACGCATTTCAGAGAATGGAAAAATGCTGACAAAATTCACAGAATTCAAGTGAAATTGATTATGGTAGCATTCAGTATACCATGATCAATTTCATAACAGCAAAAACTGTACACAAATTCATAACAGCAAAAGTATTTTTTGCAAAGACTGCTGTGGTCATTCAACGTTTACCAAATGCTCTTAGAACTAAAATACATATATGACAACGGCTGTTAGCTGCCTCAAATTATTTGGTTGTCACTTCGACAAACAAAAAGAGCTACATGCATCCCGTGAAGTAGTCATAAAATTTGGAGAGCCATTGTTCTGAACAGGTATTGGGGGTCTCCATAATATAAATGATTTTGATACATGAATTTCATAAGAATAGAGAGAGAGAGAGAGAGAGAGAGAGAGAGAGATAGAGAGAGAGATACTATTTTTTATATATAATCACAACTTAGTTACTCCTAAACGAGGAACACAATGGACAATGAAAAGCAGCTTATGCAAGAATAAATGTTGCTGGTCAAAGATAAGATGGTACTAGGATAATGGCAATGCACCCAATAGTGTTAAGACATGAACAATTTTGGGACTACCTGAAGTACTCGACTACTTTCTCTAGATTCTCTTGGTAAACTAATTGGTTCACATCCACTAAGTCATAGCAATATAATTCCAAACGAACCCTAAAAGAAAATTAAAGCAAATGAATGGATATAATTTCGATACCTCAATCACATTAAAAGCCCGATGAACCATAAGAGCCAGCACGAAGCAGGGAGGAATAAGAAAATAGTGTTTGAAAGTGTCTTCATCCTTCTTGTATGTTTGTTTCACTACTTTATGGTACCTCATGTACCAGACAATAGCAACTGAAGTTCCCAGGAAGACCAGCTTCATTATAGTGTTGTAGTAGGAGACGTGTCTCGTAAACAAATCAAGGTAGCGAGTGGCAAAGACTACAATATAGAGTTCTTGAGTCTTCAAAGAGATTCCTGGAGCAAGTATAAGTTAGCCAAAGCATCAAAATATATAACCAAGTCTAGAGAGCACCTAGGAAAGATTTTAGAGACAAATGTAAAGAACAGAATTATATGCCTTTTTCTGACGATGTGATTTAGTAGAAAGAAGAGATTCATGGAGCAAAATAACATGGAACCTCTTTTCACCTGACTTCTCTGAAATCGTAAAATACTCTGAAGCCCCAAGTCTAATAATGCTTAGTAAGAGAAGGCCATATTCCCTCCTGCCTCATAGTTTAGGCAAGGCGTCCTCCTCAACCATTGCCCCACGTTAAAACTTTGTTCCTCTGGAATAGCCCCCCAAAAAATCTCCTCCAAGTATCCAACTAAAGTTGATGTATAGAAGAGCGTTTAACAGGATATTTACCAGCTAGTCAATTATTTTAGGTGGGCGCTAGTGAAATTACGTTACTCTGTGTTTTTACTTTTTAGTTTGAGAAAGGGTAAGATCTCAATCAGACAAAAGAACACAAACTTTTGGGGCCGTGTCGGCAGTGATGGTTAGTAACCACGACTGTCCTTTTTTTGTTCTTTTAGGTAATAGGATTGGAAGGAAGGGATGTGCATGTGGAATAGGATTTTCTAGGGGTACAAAAAGGTTTAAAATGTCTGCTTACAGGTTTTAAACACTAAAGAAGAGCAAACTATTACCAAGAAGATGTTTATCCCCGGATTCAATCCTAAAGTCCTTTTATATCGCACCAAGAGTAGTCTAAATTTTCTAAAAAATTAGTTTTGATGAGGAAATAAAAGTGTTTTCCCCTAAAGGAAATCCATGACTTTTCCTGTTAATGCCACAACTAAGTCTTCACATTGTGAACTTGAGAAATTCAGCAATATAGCACTTTGAAACCAACTGAAGCCCGTTCATGAAGACCCACAGAAATAACACGGGTCACATGACCCATAACATTTAACAAGACTGATGGACTGAGGTTATAAGCCATGTTTACAAAAAGAAAAACAACATCACAGAACAACTTTGATTCCTAGTGGCCGGGGAAGGAAGTGCCAAAAATAAATAAACAATGGTGCCTCAAAACTTAATTATACAAAATCCCAAGTGACCCTCTCATGTAATCAAACAATGTTAGAGGTTCCTATGAGTTCATGTTGCTTGATCGCGACTCGCGAGTTGCTTGTGGACTTCATCACATAAGTCTAGTACGATCCAGACCACTCAATTTTTACTTCTTGCAAAACTACAAATATCGCTCGGTTAGTGTACAAGAATAGGACACAGGTGTTTGATGAACTGCATGAAAGAGGAGTTTTGAGAGTAAATTATAGGTACTGGCTTGTGTTAGAAAATGAGGTGTCAAATTTTCCCAGGGCGCATTAGCGTAGGGTAACTCATGCAGTTGGGTGAACTGAGTGGAGGTGATGGATCATTATTGTTTTACTACCAATTCTACGTTGCACTGCCAAGCATTTTGCACAAAACTACAAATAGTAGAGACGATTGGGATCAAGCAGTTTAGCAGGAAAACAATAAAAAAGTGGAACAAGAAGTAATAATGTGAAGAGACAAATTAATAAACAGAAGAGACAAATTAATAGTAAACAAAACAAAAGGAACATTGGTACGTACACATATATAAACATATATACCTGCGCAAGATTTCATGGTGCGGATCTTGAGGAGGAGGACTATTATGCTGAGGAGGTGTGTCATGTCCCCAGCCAACCTGAACAAATTCATCGTGATAACTCTCTCTCTCTCTCTCTCTCTCTCTCTCTCTCTCTCTGAGACGAAGAAGATAGGGAGGTGAGAATGGTGAGATGCGTATCGGTTTTGAAACTCACTACTACTACTGCTGCTGCTGCTGCTGACGGTTACGACACGCCAAGAAAGATTGACTAGCTATTAGCTAAGCCAATAGCTATTCAGATCAGAGTCTCCGTCGTGCCGCCCAGTCCCACTGAAAATGGACTTCTTTTATAGGAGTAGTATTGGAGTGGAGACTGTGGAGTGGACCTCTCCAATCCAATGGACTTTTCCATACGGAGTAGTATATTATTTCTTTCTCTTTGTCCTAGCTAGGTTTCGACCAGGTCATGAACTTGATATGCCTAGTCATAAAACACATATTTTAATACTACTATAATTATAGATTTGTATAATTATATGAGAACTCTAATTATTAATAAGTATATTCATAAGAAATTAGCATCTCAAAATAAGTGAAATACTGATTATACGAGCATGATTAGTACTTTTAGGTCTCGTTTCGCTTAGGGGTACTTATTATTCAAATAAATAGTAGTACTTATTTTTTGTATTAACAACGATGTATTGTGAAAAAATGTTATATCTCGTATGAAAAATTAGTACTAAATAAATAAAAACTTTAGCGGAACAGGACCTTACTGCTACAAATACAAGAAGAGTGATCTTTATTATGTGAATGTTCTGTATTCATAAATAATACTTATGTGTGGCTTAAAATATTTATGCTGTTGAATACTACTAATTTAATTTTTTGAAGATATCTTATGTTTGTACCACTTTCGTTGTAAAAATACTGGTATAGCCTTACTCCATTAAATTTGCATTAGGTTGGCCTTGCGTCATCCTCGATGGAAGAAAACTAGCGAACCGATGACAAGCGCCACGATGAATCTTTCGAATGCCACGACATGTAATTTGACTTCACGATATTACCCTCGCGTCTCATCTACAGTACTTTTTTGTTCTCTCTCCGAGACTCTCGTTCTTCGTCGGCTACTGCTGGAGAAAAATCCACTTGACCACTTTCCTCTCCCCTCTGGTTCTCATCCTCTTTCAATTTCAGCCACCCATTAATCCCCAAAACATGACCCACCTCCACACCACCGTCATTTGCAAATGGCTATCCCTTTACATCCATCTCTCTTCCCCCCTCTCTCTAAAAAACTTATACAGCTACCCCATCTCCTAACGTACAGAATCTCTCTCTCTCTCTCTCTCTCTCTAATAAAACTTATACAGCTACCCCATCTCCAACGTACAGAAACACTCGAGCAATAATATAGGAGTATGCATCAGAACGAACATCACGGCAACCAATTTCTGATTATGTTTCGTTCTAATTATCAAATCATCTCTTTTTCATGTGTACCTATACAGAGATGCAAAGAAGGAGAAAAAAATAGTTTTTGTTATTTTTTTCTTGATTCAGTTATCACTGACGATGATGCAAAGAAGGCTGAAGATAAGGTGGTCATTCTTTTATGAAATATATATAGTTGGGACCAGATTTGGGGATGGTTGAAGAGGCAGATGAAAAGAAAAGTGAGAATCATTGTCTTTGCTAGGGGCCTTTGGTTAACTGTAACACACACAGAGGGAGATGGGTTGAGACGGGGAGTAGACCTCGAAATGGAATCAGAGAAAACTAAGCCGGTGGCGTACAACAGACAATGGCAAGGAAAAGAGAAATAACAGGCCTGGAGGGTATAAGTGTCATACATGCATGATTGTCGTGGCACTAGACAAAGCCATCATGGCATTAGCGGCTAATTAAAAATAATTATTGTTGTTTATGCTGGAAGTGAAATTCCTTTTCAAATTAACTTTCTGTTGCAACATGAAACTCCACTTTACGTTGTTATTATTTTATTTAAAACTAAAATTGTTTGTAATATCAGGACTCAAACTCAAACTTATAGGAGTAGTATCTTGTTAAGTGTAGTCTTTTCTTGAATTGGAGAAAGCTGAAAATATAAACTAGTACTACAGTACCGAATTGAATTAGTCGGCGCACGTGCCTCCAATAAAATTCGTGTCAACATGGTGTCAATAATCAATAATTTTCTTAACCGGCCATGGAATCAACTTGATAATCATAGTATTTGTAAGAAAGCAAGCTGCTTCAAGCTAATCTACATAACATATTTTCAAAAATTTCAGCACGAATTAAAGTTTTAGCAACTTACTGGCTAGCTATCTTATTTACAACCCTATGCAGTGTTCTTACAAGTTACAAGGCTAAGGATCTACACAAATCTCATAGTCTATAGGAAATCGAACACAATAAGAAATAGAATAACCCAAATAAAGTTTTTTATCAGGAACATATGAACCACGACAATAATAATATGTGATCTTAAAACGGTAACTAGAAGATATTTTGTTTCATTTGTGTAAAATTTTAATATTTTATGCGTGAACTTAAAATTGAAGACGGAATTATACCAATCAATTTGTGGTCGATTTCGTATTAATAAACCTACGAAATACACGGAACGACAAAAGAAAAAGACTTCAAAATGTGGTTTAGGAGTTAGGACACACGGTTTAAACAAAAGAAGAATTGCAAAATACCCGCAATTAAAAAGTAATACCGTAATACTACGGGGTTACTAACTAGTAGTACTAAATTAAATCGAAACTTAGATAAAAATTATTCAGGCCCGAATAACAAAATCAAACAAACGCTACCCTGTCGCTGGAGCTTAGCAAATAGTAGTACTAGCAATCTCCCTCTCTCTCTCTCTCTCTCTCTCTCTCTCTGTGATCATCATCCAATACTGTTGCTGCTGATAGCCTTCGCAGCCTCTGATACACACATCTACAGACAGACAGCGAAGAAGCTTCTCCGTCCCCTGTCGTCGGGGGAAAAAAGGTTAGATCGTCGACACTTTCTTCAACTTAATTCGGTCAGAAACCGAGGGCAAATCTCGCTTACAAGAATCCTCCATGGGACAAGCCTTTCGCAAGCTCTTCGACACTTTCTTCGGCAATACCGAGATGAGGGTACTCTCTCTCTCTCTCTCTCTCTCTCTCTCTGTGTACACCTACATATATAAAAACCACAGTTTCCCTCTCTGTCTGCTATTTTTGTTTCTCTTGTAATTTCTATTCCTTTCAAGAATCATCGTTCCAAGTTTTGTGTTCATATCACACGTTGCTTTTTGTTTGTTGCCTCTTAGATTGTGCTCCATGCAAACCTTACTTGCTCTTGGTAGTCAGATGGCTACAGGTTAAGACTTTTTGGTAATCCAAAATTTTATTAAAAGAAGAAACAAATGCAGAGAACAAAGGAGGCATACCTCCCACTGCAAGAAAGAAACACTGTGTAACTACAACTGAACTCAGCTAGATACATGGCTAAGTTATTTGCCAAACCTTATCATTTGAAAACTGTGATCCCTAACATCCAACCTAATCTTTTCCAAGTATGGGGGATGGTGGCCTTTGAAATATATATAGGCAAGACTGTCTATATTTCGGTACATCTCTCTTTGTGCCAAATGTACGAAACCATAGTTGCCTGAGCAATTTTCGATTATAAACGATACTGCTATGAAAGGACTCCCCACCAAGCTTCCTTTCGAGCTAGGAATCTCATCATCCCATGATAGAGGAGCCTTAGACGTACCATAACCGACACACGTGCTGTCAAAGGGCATTTGAAGAATAGGAGATTTATACCTTCATTTTGAGGATTAAGTTGTTGTATCCTAATTGTGCTGCATATGTTTTATGCTATAACTGCTGTCATTTTCTTTTTGCAACTTCATAGGGTAGTATCCTTCTTTTGTTAAATGCATTCGTTCCTCTTTTATGTGAAATGAACCATTATTTATTGCTTCTTGTGTACATAAATAACGGATCTCGTGTATTACTTCTATAGTTTTATTAATGGTTACCAAGTGTGATTATTATGATTCTCTTCAATAATGCCGCGTGGAGAATATAAGGGTGAGCTGACCTCCTAAGGGTTGCAACTTGCAATACACACGCTCATTCAGCTACCAAATATTCTACCCTTGCAGCCTTGCTTTCTGGATTATAGCTTTTGTTTCCCTTGTATTATTTCTTTCTTCCCCTTCAATTGTGTAGTCAGCAGCAAATTTAACTACTTAGTTGTTTTAGGTTGTGATGCTTGGCCTGGATGCTGCTGGTAAAACAACAATCCTGTACAAACTGCACATTGGAGAAGTTTTATCGACTGTTCCTACAATTGGTATGTCACCAACAGTAAGAAGTCTGTTACAGCAGTTGTATTGATCGAGTTACTGTATAGATTATGGTTTTCAATCTACTGAATTTGTTCCATGCCTGACCTGAATATTGCTTCTTTAGGTTTCCCATTCATTTAATGAAACGGTTTGGTTCATCATTGAAGTCAGAAAAGAAGTTTTCCTAAATAGGTAATAGACTCAGAGAAAGAACAAGCAAAGTCCATGTATTTCATTGATAGATACCTCAAAACTTCCGTAAAAAAAATACAGAAGAACTTGAGTTTTGTCTTTCACAGTTTATAAAATGGAAGTATATGAAGAATCTATTTGGTGAAAAATCATAAGAGAATGAATCTCTCCCGCTTACTAGAAGTCTAGCTTGTTATATGTCAGCTTAGATATAGTGGATTACGTACATATGCTTGTCCATTGCAATTTGCTCTTAATGAAAGAAAGATAATCGGACTTAACAATTGATTCAACTTTGCTACGAGATCTGTGGAAAATGGAAACTCTGTAAATCACTGTTATAATTTGCCATTCACCATTGCAACATATATAGCCTTTAGTGTAAAATTTTCCAGTTATCCGTGAATGTGGTTATCTACTTTCATTTTGTCATTTGTCATTGTTGTATTGTAGCCGTCAATGTAATTCTGGCTTTTCCTTTCATGTTTTGGCAATGCGCTGCCCTATTGCTAACATAGGTTGCTGGTGGTTTCATACGAACTTTAGTCGGACTGCTCATGCCAATTAGTTTATGTGAGCTCAACTGGAAAAGTTTGTATGGAGTGAGTGTGATCAATCTTTGTTCTCTTCTGCGCCCTTCCCAGTGTCTTTGTTATCCAAAACCATTTCCTATTCAGTTGTAGGCACTTGTGGGTCTGATCATTTTTGTATATCTTCTATTCTCTTCCAAGCATCACATGATTTGTGTTTCTATGTAGGTTTCAATGTGGAGAAAGTGCAGTATAAGAATGTAGTCTTCACAGTGTGGGATGTAGGAGGCCAAGAGAAATTAAGGCCGCTATGGAGGCATTACTTCAATAATACAGATGGA
The DNA here is from genome assembly GCA_025642025.1 of Rhododendron ferrugineum. Lineage (NCBI taxonomy): Eukaryota > Viridiplantae > Streptophyta > Magnoliopsida > Ericales > Ericaceae > Rhododendron > Rhododendron ferrugineum. Next base: position 22,333,344 of record JAOTQK010000024.1, on the reverse strand, counting down.
CTGGTAAGGATTAACTTTTTACCTATTTTTTGCTCGTTTAGTCTGTCATTCTCATGTTTTTCAGTTTCCGTTAGTAACTCTTTTTTCTTTCAATCTTGCTAGCACCACATACACTTACACACGAGTGGTGGGTCCCACACACACTAGAGGTGGGACCCACCACTCATGTGAGTGTGGGTGTGTATTTGGGTGTGTAAGTGTATGTGGTACTAGAATTATTGTTTTTCTTTATGTTTTCTTAGCTTGCTTTCTGCCCTTTTATAGTTGGCATGCAGTTAGTAGCTTCTTACATTTTTTGCATTTTCAGATTTATGTTGTTGACTCTTTGGACCGAGAGAGGATCGGACAAGCAAAACAAGAGTTTCAGGTTATGGATTGTAAATGTTTTTTCAATAGGGAATCCATCTTCAGCATAGTTATTCATTCAGCTCCTCTTTTTTCAGGCCATCATTAGAGATCCGTTTATGCTTAACAGCGTCATCCTCGTGTTTGCAAACAAACAGGACATGGTATGTTACTTGATTAGTTTGTAGTTTATTGTCTTCACATGTCTTTTTTTATTTTTTTGGGAGTAAATATGCATGTATATGTACTTAGATCTACCAATGAGGATACCAAACAGGTGCGCTGTGTGCAAGTTTGGCACGGAATTAAACTTTGAAGAATCTCGAACACTGCTTGCTGAATAGACACTTTCATTGGGGTATTAATGTTGGTTATTGATCATATTTTCTCAAGTGATTCTCATTTGTATGGATTGTTTTTCCTCTGGGACAAAACTATGCATATTTGTCTTTAAAATGAAATTAGCATAGGTACTCGTAGGATTGAGACTAAGATACCAGTTTTTGTACCTTTCCGAAATAGAGAAGAATGCAGAGTCAGAAAATTCCATACTCTCATTTGACCTCATTGTGGTTAATCAACATCACATTAGCACCAGTGCTACATGGACTTGAATGCTATGGACTATATATAACCACCCAGTTAGCGCAAGCCCAAATTTGAGCAATACTACGGAGCATGTGTTCAGTGGTGTTGTGTTAAATTCCATTATTCGTGGTACTATTAATCTCCTTCCATCTTCTTGTTGTCTGGTGTTCTTGTTTGCTCAAATTTTCTATGTGCACAAATTTAATGTCATAATTAGTTTCACTTTACAATGTAGGTGCAACCCTTAATATACTAAGATAAGAGTTACTGTAAAACTCTCTCTAGATGGTAATCTCCTTGATGAGAAATTTCATTTGGATTTGGAAGTGCAATTCACAAGTCGAGAACTTTTGATCATGAGTTGTTCGCTTTGGTTTTCCAGGACCTTCCCCTATCTCTCAGCACGGTCCCCAATTAGTTTTTTCTTCAATTATTACTCTCATTTCTCTATCTATCTATCTCCACTCATTACCCAAAAACCTCACTCAAAACCTAAACCAAACAAATGATAGACTGAAATGAGAACTGAAAGGTCTTAGACTGCCTAATTCCTGAAGTATGCGAACTGAAATGAGAGACGAAAGATTAGTTTCCTGCCACTGTGTGAAACGAAGTCCCACATTGTTTGGGTACCAAAGTAATATGAAGAATATAAGCTTAATGGCACCCTCACTTCAATAACTAGCTTTTGGGGTTGAGTTCTACCCAAGACCGCGTAACATGGTATATGCCAAGGATGTGTAGGGTGCATGTCCCTAGCCTGCACGCAACAGGTGCTACCGAGTGAGCACGTTGGGCGTGAGGGAGAGTGTGAAGCGAAGTCCCACATCGCTTAGGTACCAAAGTAATATGAAGAATATAAGCGTGAGGCCTCACTTCAATAGCTAGCTTTTGGAGTTGAGTTCACCCAAGACCGTGTAACAGCTACTGTCCACAAAATTAGTTTCCTTCTTATATTATGTTAACTCAATTTTGTTTACAACTTGTATTATGAATGGTCTATGAACCACGGACCAACACACGTAGATGTTGGACACGCCAGGGACACGTGACACATTGGTGTCATGTCAAAATACGTTTGGAACATGCTAGGTTGTGTATCTAGTAAATTTTAAAATTTTCTATGATGGGACATGCCGGGAACACACATAGGGACACACCAAGTTGGCTTTTGTGAAATTTAAAAGCCTTTCTGGGGGTAAATATTTATCTCTTCAAAAATGTTGGGCCAAGTGTGTAACATAAAAAATGTGTATACGTATTTATGCATATACCATTAGTTGGTAATGCATTTGGAGGAGTCTTTACCTAAATATTTAGTGGTTAAAATGTAGGTTTGCATAACTAAAATAAATCTTTTAAAAAAATTGTCGTGTCCCCCGCCATATCCATGTCTCATTTTTGGAGAATTGCCGTGTCCCTTATCCGGCTCCATGTGATATAGTTATTGGTTAATGGGAAATACAACAATTTAATGGATGGGAAATGATAATGCCAAAACTATTTTTGTTGGTGCCAAAACTCTAGTGCACAAAAGGCTTGTACCATGTGCAATGTACAAGACTTTTATGCATTAGAGTTTTGGCACCAACAAAAACGGTTTTGTCACCAACAAAAACGGTTTTGGCATTATCACTACCCTAATGGATATATATATATTTTTTCCTCCTTTCAAACCACCTCCAGTCCATAATTATGTCAATGTCCGACTACTAGATTTTATCAGCCAATTTGCCAGTTCATAGCAAAATGGAGGAAAAATTTTCATCTCAATTGCTTACTTTAGCTTGGTATGTTGTCCATATCTTGTATAAGATCTTCTGCATCAACTTGCCCCCCTTTGCAAGATATCAATGAAATCCTCCATCCAAGAAGTACCTTTACAATTCGCATGTTGCTGAAGTTTGTATCCAACTGGTTCAGCTTTATGGAAGGAACAGAAGCTGAATCTTGCATGAGCCCTTTTTACCACACGAAAGCACTATTTGATTTGCTGTTTTGTTGCCTCAGTGCTTCCACATTTCAGGTCCTTTTTACGAGCATCCTAGTGGCTAGTATGGTAGATACTATACGATATTTAGTTAGTGAAGAACTCATATCCTCATTTTTCTTTATCCTTTTCAATATTTAGACTGCTAAAAATGCTTACTTGACTCCAAGACTATTCGCCAGTGATTTTATTATCGTTGGTTGGAATTTATAGTTCTCAACCTCCATTTAACTCTATACTATTTGTTCTAATTGCTTATTGACGCCGTTCATTAACCTAGGCAAACATATGGGTGCACAAGTGGTTTAATTCGTTGATTTTCTGTGTTCAGAAAGGAGCAATGACGCCAATGGAAGTATGCGAAGGACTTGGGCTTAATGATCTTAAGAACAGAAAATGGCATATACAAGGGACTTGTGCTCTTAAAGGTGATGGCCTTTACGAGGGGTTGGACTGGTTATCTAGCACTCTGAAGGAGTTAAAAGCCGCGGGATACTCTTCAGTAGGCACTTCATTATTCTAGCTAACCAGGTTTGAATTCCGAGTCCGTTAACACTTTGGCAATGTTTGACATCAACGAGTTGGGAAATAATTTCGTTTCTTCCAATTTACTGTAATTCTTATTCGACTATCTTTCTCAGGCTTTTACTTAGGGCCCTGATGCTTTACTGATGAGCTGAAGATTGTCAATCAACAACTACAGAAGTGTTGGACTCCTGATCGTTGTTTTCCTGAGTTGTGTTTCCAAAGCTATTGATGTTATTATTATATTAGGTGCTGCTTACTCCTGACATTTGGTAATGTAATCTTAATTTTCTTTACAGAAAAGTAGTCACGGGGGATTTATCTGTTCATTGGATTGTCCCCGGTATTACTGTTGGCAAATATTCTGTACTAAGCTGGGTGCATTGTACACACTCTCTCTCTCTCTCTCTCTCTCACACACACACACACATACACACGTGAGCACAGTTGTAATTTTTAATTTTTATTTTTTTGACAATGAAGAAGATTATATTAATACCAACACCACTTATATAACGGAGTCATTACAAATATTTTGGACAAAATCAAACAAATCATCTAAATATAAAACGAGAACACAGATGACAGTCGATGACTTTCGCCCTAACTCAGACATTGAGTTCGACGCAAACAACAGTACAGTTGTACACATACTAATAAACAGATGTCTCATGGCATGGGATGTGTAATTTCCTACCCCGACATCCCTTCAGGAAATGTGAAATTAAGGAAAACGCCCAAAGGAAACAAAAGATAACAAGATTAAGTCCGTACTTCTCTCTCTCTCTGCGTGTGATTGTTTGTTCCCTCCTTGATTACCTTAATCTGTATGATTTAAAGATCTTGTAAGTTGCATACAGTAATAGAAAAAAAACTCTAAAAGTGGACGGAGGTGAATTTTTTCCTTTCATTAAGGTCCATCTTTTATCTACCTTGTACTAATATAAGAAAGTGATTTTTGTGGGAAAGCGATGGATTTTGTGCCAAAGGGTGGCGTAATGGTCGAGGAGGCTTGAGAATTACAACTATTTTGCTCAGCTCAGTTTTAAGGTATCAAGTTCGAAACTTATAAAGTGTTAGTATTAATTTCATTGGGGCCAGGCCACTGGTAATTATATTACGGTAGTGTAGTTAATTTTAGGTTTTTAAAATTTGAGTACTCCAAAAGATACCCTGAAATGAGAATGAATCTGAACCATTAATTTATCATTTGGGTTTTTTTTTTTTTTTTTTTTGGGATGGCAAACAAAGAGGGGTATTGTTGTTGTTGAAATTGTTTAGACATACACGTGTGTGTAAGTAAGAAAGAACATGCCTATGCCGGTAAGTAAGTAAAGTCGTACCGTATCCGCGTCATGCTAAGGTACGCTGGGGTTTGACATGCGCACGGCACGGCACCAAGAGAGTTGAATCAGTGAGTCGAAACCAAACCAGCGATTCTGAACCTTATTACTGGAGGAGTACTATACTAGTATAACCCAAACAGTACATCCAATAATTGCCAACCCCCACCCCCTCCCTGGAAATTGAAATTCCCCCAATTTTGATTTGGAACCCTAACCCTAACCCTAACCTCAACCTCCACACAAATATCAATCCATATCTTCTGTTCCTTTGCCGGGAGAATCAATTCATGTTCTAACTCATAGAGCTTATCAATTCCATTATTTTTGTTTTTCTCCAAGGCCCTTAGAAATGGAAATTCCCCAAATTTGAATGGATACCTTCTTAGCTGCTTTACCCCCGATTTCACCCTCCGAATGCGGTGGTTTTCTCATCATCTGGACGCCTCGTCAATTCTCTCTCTTCTTTTCTGGTGGTTGAGCCGCTGTAGGGTCTCCCAGTCTTTTCAAGGATCGTCGGCACTTGATTCTGTTTGGATTCTAGGGTTTGGGTTGGAGAGAGATTGAACAACTAGAGACAGACAGACAGAGAGAGAGAGTGAGAGAGTGAGAGTGATGGGGAATTCGGACAAGGATACAGGTACGGTGGATTGTAGTGTTGGAGCAATTGTTTGGGTGAGGAGGCGGAATGGGTCGTGGTGGCCTGGGAAGATTCTGGGTCCTGAGGAGCTTTCAGATGCTCATCTAATGTCTCCGCGATCAGGCACTCCGGTCAAGCTTCTTGGAAGAGAAGATGCCAGTGTGTAAGTCCACCACTTCTACTCCAGATTTTACACCATTTTTCCCACTCCCTCCCTAGGTGCTTTCATGTGTATACATGTTACAGAGCTTGTCTTTTTTTATGTGTGCACTGTTTGAACAAACTCGAATCTTTGATTAGATGTTCTTTGTGATGTTCACTTGCTCGTTACTGCAAATAGACTGCTTATTTCCGAGCCTTTCTTTCAAGTCATGTAATACTTTGTTTGTGGTTGCTTTGTGGCATCTCGTTTCTGTTTAGTTCTGTTCGTCTTGATTAGGAGAAGGGATTATGTGCAACGGCGACACCTGATGAAATTAAGCAAGGTTGTTGATAGGTTATGCCAAGTGCTAGTTGTCTGGACACCCCCCAATCTCCCGTGACGGTTTGCTGCACGACAGAACGAGTGAGCTTGAGGTGTTCTGTGTTTCTTTTGATTGGTTGAAAACTTGAAACGTTAGGTTGAAGTTTTGCTTTTAATTTTGCTCTTCTTTCATGTTAATATAAATGAAGCTCTCTTGGATCAATGGCTTGTGATCGGAGGACTCATAAAATGTCTAAACATAGAGGGATTGTATGAGTTAGTACGAATCTATCCAACATTTCATGGATAGAATGGGACAGCCCTTATAGAACCTCACAATTTTGTTATATTTATGTTAAGTCAAGCTTGCTATGTCCCTGATATTGTCCAGGATTATGGTTTTCTGGAAACCTTATTGGACATTGATTGGACGAATGTTTTGCTTCTGAATATCACCAGGGAAAAAGGATAATATCAGTTGCTGATTTAACTTCTGTGTTTTCGGTTTGTTCCTTTAACTAGACGCATTTGCTGAAGTGTTGACGGATAGTGGTCCTTGTTCTCTTTGTTTTATTTTGTAAGCATTTTTCTTCTTCCTTTTTAATGTATTGTTTTATAGTGATTGGTACAATTTGGAGAAGTCCAAGCGTGTGAAGGCATTCCGGTGTGGTGAATTTGATGACTGTATAGAAAGGGCTGAGTCTTCCCTAGGGATGGCTCCCAAGAAAAGAGAGAAATATGCACGTCGGGAAGATGCTATTCTTCATGCTCTTGAACTAGAGAAGCAAACCTCGGAGAACAAAAATGATGAATTAGGTTGTTCTTCTGCTGGTAGGAGCACTAAATCTTCTGACACATTGGAAAATGTGTTAATAACACCGTTCAAAGGCTCGCGGTATGGTAATGGCAAAGACACACGCCCCAAGTCGCAGTCTAAGAAAGTAGATTCATCCCTTGAGGATAAAAGCGTTGATAGCCCTCTGTATGAGAGAAAGGCCAAAGAAGGTAATCGACCGGCTGGGAATGAAGGGAATTCTGTAATACCCCGGATGAGAGGTTTGCAAGACTTGGGCCTCAGGATTGCGCCTTCAAAACGAAGGCTTTCATCTTCTGTTGCTTTGAATGGTTCTCGTAAACCTGAAAATGAAAATATGGCTCATGCTCTTCCTAGCGGTGATCTTAGCACTGAAAACACAGTTCATGCCGACAGTAAAAGTTCTTTAGGCAAAAGGAGAACTTCACATGAATTGATGATTAATGAATCCCCTTTTAGGAGACGTGATAGACGCCGTCCTCTTGTCCAAGTATTGCAGAGTAGTGCAGATTCACCAGTTCATCACTCCTTGCAGCATGACAATGATACTGTTTCTATTCCTATGTCAGTAGAGGACCAGACAGGATCTACACCCCGCTCAAAAAGGAGCAGATACTTGCCAGGTGAGTCTAGTGATTGTTTAGATGATAAACTAAGTTTTCCCAGTGAGATGGAGATGTTGCCTACCAAATTTGGAGTGAGTTGTTGTCCTCAACCTGCTGGTTTCAATGAAGAGAACAATTCTGAATCAACGGAGAATACTGAAACTGATTCTTCTGAGACAGATTCCCTGCATTCAGATGCCGATGCGAAGATGGTGGAACTTTCAGGTCTGAATTGCTACTACTCTAGTTCTTGTTTCAATCTCTCTCTCTCTCTCCATTTACGTCGGCGTCTACAGTTATGTTGTGTTGCAATGTCTGAATATTGGTGGTGTTCCTACTAGCTGAATAACTGGTCATATTGATCAATTTTTAACTGGCTTGCAGTTCTTTTGTTTATTTGTTCTTTTCAATGTGTATCGTCTTTCCCTTTCTTTGGAAGTGTTCCAATATGCTTTTAGTTTCTATTGCTATACACAATGCAACTAGTACAAAACATCTTTTATGGTTCAATCTCTCCTTTTCTGCGGTTTCTTTTTCCATTGTGAATCTGTTTCTAAATTCAACTTTATTCACTTTGTTACTCTTATATTCTTTGTTCGTTTTTCCATTGTGAGGAATTTTTATGCTGAACTTTCTATGAAATGATCTCATCTTTTGGCTGGAAGTTTCTCATTTCTGAGAGGTTCTTTTGTCAAACTTTCTTTTTTCCCCTGGTTAGTACTCGTACTGTTTTGGTGGGATTACCTTATGTGGCATTTGGAATATGTTTGACAATCTGTTTTATTTTACTTATCTCGTACCTTCAAGTCCTCATGAGTCGACATACTCTCTGTATGATTCTGGTTTGACCGTTTGACAAGTATTCCTTCCATTTTCTCAACTAATAGATTATACCCGCTTTTCCATTTTACTTGAGTTTTGTCTCCCGTGGCATTGATAGCTTTGGTTTTTTATCACCCCATTTCCTGGAAAACCTAACTCTTTCTGCTTGGTTGTCCAGATGCTGCTATAGTCACAGAATTAGAGCCAAAATTGCCAGGAAGATCTGGAATGCGAGTTCAACATGGAACCATGACCAGTGACGATCCCAACGACTTGGCACTTGCCAGTGTCATGACTAGTCGTTGCCCTGGTGATACTATTTCAGCTAGTATGGGAGTGTCCAAATGGCAACTGAAAGGGAAAAGGAATAATCGCGGTCTTGCCAAAAGGTCCAGTGACTTAACTGATAGAAGGGTTTTGAGAGGGTTGACAGGAGGAACAAATCTTGAGGAGAGGGAAATCAATGGTTGTGATGAGCCTGATTTAATCGAAAAGAAATTCACGACCCGAATGCGCTCATTTGACAACCGTGGGGTCTTGTTAACCTCAAAATCCACATCCAGAGGTTTAGGTGATGCTACACACAAAATAATCGATTGGGAGGACTTGGCTTGGAATGATCAGCCTGTTATGAAAGGATACTTGGATGATTCAAGCAATTACTTAGATCCTGTTTTTGAAGGCCGTCATAGTTTTGGTGGCAGAAGGAAGCCAATTCTGTTTGATGTGGATCTAAAGGTCCAATCAAGCTATCAAAGAGAACATGTCCCTATGATTTCTTTGATGAGTAAGTTAAATGGTAAGGCCATAGTAGGGCACCCAATCCAAATTGAAGCACTGGAAAATGGTTCCTCTGAAATTCTTCTTTCATCGGCCAATGGCATTTGCCCAGAGTCTCTGGATAATGATACAGCACTTCCTTCTATGTGGAGAACTGCCCGGAGGACAGCCAAATTTCGGGTCCCTCGGTCACATCCATTAGCTGCAACATTGGATGGTGAAGAAACTGCAGAGCATATTCAATTTCTGGATCAAGACAGAAACATGCTGGTAGAGAAATCAAGCTTAGGGAGTTCTCGGTCCCGACCGAAAATGGACCGGAAGTATTCAAGAAGGCCACCAAAGAAGGTAAGCTTGTCTTCTGGACAAAAGATCAAAACCCTGTCTTCAATTGGGGCGGAACAAAAACTTGGTAGTGATTGGCAACATGGTAACAACAATCATAATGTGGGTGGGTTAATCAAAAGGGGGTCTGGCCCCACTGCTGTAGCTTGTATCCCTGTTAAACTAGTATTCAGTAGGTTATACGAGGAGCTGGTTGGCCGACATCAATAAAGCTAGTCATGGGGTGTGATTTTGTGATACAGAAACATTTCCACCATTGCTTCATGTATATTTTGTGTGAGAACAATAATCCTATACTGCAGCATGTATTTGTTACTTTTTTGTCCAACCTAAGTAGTAATTAGGAGGAAGAATGTAGACTTTTCCATAATAGGCCAGAAGGAGGGTTGGTTTAGTTCTCAATAGCGCGAAAAGTTAATTGTACAAGACTTACTAGAGGTGGAATGTACATTGTATTTTGTAAGAACTCTTATTGTACTTGTAAGCCGCCTTATTTAAATACAGAGGAACCTCGGCAGTAGAGGTCATATAGATTCGCTTTGTATGTAATATTTCTGTTAAAAGTTGTTTGATCAATCAGTAGATATTTATCCTGGAGGGCTCTCTGTTTCTTTTCATACAACAGTTGGATTTGTTGATATGCTGCCTCTTAAGTATTGCTCTAAGCACTGCATAATCATCTGTATGAAATCTCATTGTGCTAATGATGGGTCGTAGCTACCGCGTGCTACGAGCGCTAAAGAGTATGCTTACCGTGCCTCAAGGCTCAAGCTTTCCCGGATTAGTTGCATACTTTTGGATAAAATATTTATATCTAATTTGTGAATGGGATAATTCTATCTGGCACTTTTATGTGCACAAAAATACTACTTTATACCCAAATCCAGATATACTAGCTATGAATTATGAAAAATAGATGAGTTGAAGATCCAACTTGTGACGCACATAATTTTTCCCAATTCTAAAGTCTCCCGTAGATTTTATTTGGGCCAACCAAACACACCTCAATGTATTGGTTGATTTATCAAAATACCCATTCAAGGAGAACCAAAGATCAACAATTAGAGCAATCCACAAAGGATGTTTTCGTCACAGAGAATTACAACGGCTATTACTCCCAACGATAGAGCCGTTGCCGCCTTCCAAAAACCTAGTTCTATCAGTTTATAAACCATGTCCCGACTGCTTACTGATTCTCAATCATCTCTCTCTCTCTCTCTCTCTCTCTCTCTCTCTCTCTCTCTGGGGACGTAGCTCGGTCCTACACTCCTAAAGTCCTAATTAAGGAAGCAGCCAGCGATTGACATCGTCTTCTCTCTCTAATACTTCTGTTTTGCTCTTGTTTGCTTTCTTTAATCTAACACTCCTTTCCAGACTTGTTTTCCTGTGTGATTTTTGCAGGCTGTTTTCGGGTTTTCTTTTTTGTGTTTTGCAGGATCTTCTGTTCTGTCTCTCTCTCTCTCTATACACACACACACACACACACACACACACACATATATATATATATATATATATATATCTATTGTTGCTGAGATTATGGACGCAGGATCAGTAAACAACTCTTCAACTGGGAAGACAAAAACTCGATGCCCCCTTCAAGAACAGCTTCTTCAAAGAAAAATCTCCAGAGAAAATGTATGAAATCTATCATAGTTCATCGACTGTTCTCTTATGGGAGTACTTTGTAAATCTCATGTTTTCCCCCCACAATTTTGGATTGTTTTGTTTCCTCAATTTGATTACCAAGTTAGGGTTTGGTCTTGATTAGATTGCTCCCCAATTGGGGCTTGCTGATTAGTTCGGGAAACAAGGGTTTTGTTCTTTTCGACTCGGTTCTAGGGTTAGGGTTCGCCATTTATTTGATTTGATGCTGCGGTTTCTGCTTGACTAGCTTCATCAATTCAAGTAATGGAGCGATTCAGTTTTATGGCTAGGACCCTTCTATTTGTTTGATTTGCAACTAGGGTTGGTGATTGATTAGTTTTTTGAATTTGGGTATTGGCAGGTAGTGTTTAGTTCAATTCTTAAAAAATTCAAATCCCTCAGCGATTCTTATTGTCATTTTCTGAGTTGCTTGCTGTATTGTTGCCTGCAGTTGGATAGATTCATTCCAAACCGATCAGCAATGGACTTTGATTATGCGCATTACATGCTGACTGAAGGGCGGAAAGACAAAGAGAATCCAGCCGTGAGCTCTCCATCCAGGGATGCATACCGGAAGCAACTGGCAGAAACCTTCAACATGAATCGGACTCGGATACTGGCTTTCAAGAACAAACCTCCCACCCCAGTTGAGGCCATACCAAACGACTACTCAGCAATTCAGCAGTCCAAACCTACAAAACCCCGTCGACACATTCCACAGGTGCATGGATATTCTATTTTAGGGTTTTGATTGTATTTATGGTTGGTGTTCACGATTAAGATTGAGAGAGGTACAGAAGGAGAGTGGTATGAAGATGATGATGATTTGTATCAAATTTGGACGTAAAATAAGTGATCAGATTTAGACCCTCTGAATTATAGAATCAAAGACAATTATATGCCGTTTTTCTTTCTCATTTTTATCTATGAATCCTCAAGTATTTCAGTGTGATCATACTTTCAGACTTCTGAAAGAACGTTGGATGCTCCTGACTTGGTAGATGATTACTACTTGAACTTACTAGATTGGGGTAGCAGCAATGTTCTTGCTATTGCTCTTGGAAACACTGTGTATCTGTGGGATGCTACTGATGGAGCCACATCTGAACTCGTCACTGTTGATGACGAAAATGGCCCTGTGACCAGTGTCAAGTGGGCTCCAGATGGACGGCACATTGCCATTGGCTTGAACAATTCTGATGTCCAGCTTTGGGATTCTACAGCTAATCGACAGGTTTGTTACTTTTGTCTCTCAAGTTCTCTCGTCATTTGGCTTTTCAATTTGTGGAGAATTATTAGTGGCTTAATAGTAACTTTCTTGCAGCTAAGAAGCTTGAGAGGTGGCCACCAATCACGGGTTGGATCTCTTGACTGGAACAATCATATTTTGACAACTGGAGGAATGGATGGTCAGATCATCAACAACGATGTAAGAGTAAGATCACATATCGTCGAAACCTACAGAGGGCACCATCAAGAAGTCTGTGGGTTAAAATGGTCGGCTTCAGGGCAACAGTTAGCAAGTGGGGGAAACGATAACCTCCTCCACATATGGGACAGATCCACGGCTTCTTCTAATTCCCCAACACATTGGCTTCACAGGCTTGAAGACCACACTGCGGCTGTTAAGGCCCTTGCTTGGTGTCCATTCCAGGGAAATTTACTAGCCTCTGGTGGAGGCGGCAGTGACAGGTGCATCAAGTTTTGGAACACCCACACTGGGGCTTGCTTGAACTCAATTGACACCGGCTCACAGGTCTGTGCTCTGCTGTGGAACAAGAATGAGAGAGAGCTTCTTAGCTCTCATGGTTTTACACAGAATCAGCTTACACTTTGGAAGTACCCCTCAATGGTGAAAGTAGCTGAGCTCACTGGCCATACATCCAGAGTTCTTTTCATGGCTCAGGTACAATTCAATGTAATTTGAAAGATTTTAGGTTTCTTGAAACGAGTTATTGCCTATTTGTGAATTGTTTTTCTGATTTTGCTTTTTTATCCTTCTGGTTCTTTGATTCAGAGCCCAGATGGATGTACAGTAGCATCTGCTGCAGGGGATGAAACTCTGAGATTTTGGAATGTTTTTGGGACTCCTGAAGTGGCCAAACCTGCCCCAAAGGCAAACCCCGAGCCGTTTGCTCATTTGAACCGCATTCGTTAAGTGGAACAGTCAAGGATGGTGGACGACTATATATGCGCAATCGTATGGACATACTCTCCTCAAGTCATGGCAATCTGATTGCACTCTTTGGGTAAAAGAGAATCGCCGTAGAATCGCCGTGCCAATCGACATACTCTCCTCAAGTCATGGTAAAAGAGAATCGCCGTGCCAATCATCAAATTGAACCAGTTTTTTCGTGCATAGAAGAGAGAATCAACTATCAACTCATAGTGGATTGATCTTCATTTACTTACAGGTTGGTCGCAAACCCAACTGCCTACATTTGGATTGGTCGTACTTTGGATTTCACTTGCAATTTTATCCCAATCACATTTGGGTTTGTCATACTTCGGATGTAATTGGATGTTGTTATATGTTGTATTTTGAAATTCTTTGGTCAAATGACTAGATTTGCTGGGCTATGGTTTTTGGGTATTGCTCTCAGTACTAGTAATTGGGAAATTGCTGGTGGAAAGAAGGCATGGACATGTAGGGTGTATTGGGTCTCTGTTATATATATGTAGTCACTTATTGTGACGAACCACATAAAATCTCTCTTTTGTTTACATTTCTGTGTTAATGATTGTCCTATTCCATGATATCATCATATGTCTCTACTATTATAGACACAAAAATAATAACGCAGACTTATGTCATGCCCAGTAATAATTCAACAATTTGTGGCCAAAAAGAAATTATACTCCGTACAACAAAACTAGGGGACAAAAAAAAAAAAAAACACGCTCACACTACACACACTTGTTTCAACAAAAGTCAAAGAAATCGTTACTTTACAATTAATTGTGAGTGTGTATGTGGACATGGTTATAGAATAGTAATTGTTTCATGATAAAGTCCCTGCACTACTATTACTGAAAGTCAAACAAATCATTACTCTAACAATTGTCCACTGCATTTCATGAATACTACTACTATTACACTGCTGCTTATTAATCAATTGAAGAAGCCCCTTTCACTTTCAGTCTGTTATCCATTTGTATGTTGCACAATTTCATTTCAGAGAAAAGATCTTCCGGTAGTTTCACACAACACCATCGCATGTGTGATCTTATACGTCATGATAGAATTACCATTTTCATTCAAATGACTTGATAGTAACATTACACATATTTACTCCATGGTTCTTCATGTTTCTGTCTTCGAAGCCTAATAAGGGAAAAAAGGAGATCTTAGTCATGCCAGCAAATGAGCTCCATTCTAAACACCAGAAGAAAAACTCACACCATTCTAAACACCCCTACCCCAACACCCTAAACCAATCTTCTTTGCATCAACAAGGTATCTTGCGATGACAATTCCAAACACCATTCACTAGAGAGTAACTAAGCAAATTGACGCCTCATATAAGTATCTTCATGCACAAAAACTGGAGCTTGGGTGTTTAGTGGAGGAAATTGTGGCTGTCCCATCGCAATGCCACCTTGAATAGGAGCAGCAGTAGGCCCAACCCATGAAGCATTGGTGTTGTTCTTTGCCAAATTCAAGACAATATAATAGACAATGCCAAGAATCACACTCGCAAGGGACAAGATAGCAGCACCAGCAAAGACTCCGGGCTTCACGACATAGCAATAGTAGTTGCCGAAGTACATAGTCTCTTCACCATGTTGATCATTGAGTGCTGCACCTGTCAGTAGCAGAAGGAATGCTATGACAAATGTGAACCTGCATTATGAGGTTATCACGCACACTGCATTAGCTAGAACTAGTTGGAAATTGTGGATTCTGTACAAGTGATTGCTCACCTTCTTAAATAAAGTAATTAAGGAGACAAACAAAATGGAGAACAAAAATTTCCAAATTAAAATGGTTATTAGATAGAAGAGACTGGAATCCTAAAATTGACTAGAGGCCTTATATGAGGTTTAAGATGAAGCTTATGGAAGAATATACAAAAACAAACAATTTGAAGTGTTTGCTTCGAACAGGGATTCCTAGAATCCTGCACCCACCCAAAAGCACCAAATGAATATACTTTATGAAACTTTGTTCGACCAAGCAAACTACATGATGACATGAGATCACACATACTGTGAAACGAAGTAACAAAAAGACATCGTGATTTCCATAGTTCCGTTGAACAGCTCAAGTGCTCGGTTTCATTGAGCAGACAGAGAGGGGAGAGGCGTGTAAGGGGAGGCTGAATCAGCAGTGTGATGAGGAAGAAAGGGGGAGTACCACAATGCATGTTAGCATATCTGCCTGAAAAAGGGGCGGATGAGGAGAGACAATGTCCAATTTTAAGACACCAAAGTTAACAAATTGCCCTTAAGTTTGTTTGCCAGTTGCAACCCTAACCTAATCAACTTCAAGTCATTTCACCTCAATTTCCACCCTACAAGCAACTTGGACAGATCACCCAACCCTTCCCTCCTTCCCTCACTTGCCTGCTACTTTCCATCCACATACCAAACACAACGTAAAATGATTACATTACACAAAAACAAAAACTGAACTGTGAAACTAGCATTCACAACTCCAATAGATCTCCTAAGCCCTTCCTTCCCTCCTTCCCACGGCTGCCACTTTCCATCCACATACCCAACAGAGTGCAAAGTGATTATATTCCACAAAAACAGAACTGTGGAACTAGCGTTTATTTCGGTAAAGAAATTTGGTTTCAACATGATTCAAGTGAGTATCTGATGAGATACAACCACTAGGCCTGGTGATACCACAATTATAAGCATGCTTAAAAAAATTCAGACAGATCAATGCAGTTGGCCCATAAACGCTGAAAGCAGAGAAATGGGGAATATATAAGTCACCACCAAGTCAACTGTCAAATGTGGAATTACCAGGAGACAACAAAGCAGATCAGTGCTAATGTCCAATTAGAGTTCGATTGATGAGGACCTCTTTTGCAACAGATACACCCAGTTGTGGCATTGATGATAATTTGAGCAACCATAAGAGCCACGGCGGCAGTTAATCCAAGACCCATAGCTGGACTGCTGGGGTATGTACATGTAGAAGGAGAGGTTAGCTGAACTTGAGAACCCTGTCACCAAAACAATAACAGGATGAATGAAACTGAAACCACTCAACTTGTTTCGACTTATGACTGACCAAGTATCTCCGTACACAAATCATACAAGTACAAACAGAATCACTTCGCTGTCCAGAGACTATACGAAAGATTAACTGATTAGAACCATAAGCATCTTAATGACTGCTGACTGTTGAAGACAGGGAAATAAACATGGATTACAAACCACGGCAAGAAATGACGCGCGAGCACACTCACAAGTCCAGAATCAAACAATATTATCCTAGGTGCTGAGAGTGTAGACCGGTTATAGACTGTGAACCCTGGCTTATTTTCCCAAGGTGGGTTGCCTTGCCCCCTTGACTTAGATCACACTTTCACCTTTCAAACGTAACGAGACAATAACCCGAAGGATGCAAAAATACACCAAAGGAGTCTAAACTTTTTACAAGAGTTGAGGAATTTCTCCCCATTTCGTTGGTAAACTGTAGACTTAAGTTGCTCACTGATCTGTAGACATATTGGATAGGCAATTTATCCCGAACAGGGACAGAGCCAAGGCACTAGGTGGGGTGGCCCTGGACCCCCCAAGTTTTGAGTAATTACACTAGAGTCCTCTTATAAATATTTAATTTTTCACAGAAAAATCATAAAATTTTCACAATTCATCTTCTTTTTTAATTATATACTGAGACACGACGAAATTATTTATATTTTTCATATGCAAATTTTAGTTTTTGCATTGCATTCTAATATATTTGTGGCAGGATTAAATTTTAGAAAATGAGCATGGAAACTTTAAAAATATCATATTGTATCACTATATATATGTTTTTTTTCCCAAATCTCTCCCACCCCCCAAACCCCAATACCAAAATCCAGCTCCGTCCCTGATCCCGAAATCTGGTGAAACCTCCTATATGGATAACTAGTCAAAGACAATGTTCAAATCTGCTTGCTTAACTAGTAAGAAAATATAAGTGAGCACATTACTGATGACCGGATCCTTTTATTGTACTGTAGGCTGCAGAAAATATGCCAGAAGTGTCACCAGAAACACTTGTTGGCTTCTCGGAAGCTCTTTTGAAACTAGAGATACTAGTAAGCCACATCCTAAATTCAAGTGCCACGCAAATTCAGGAATCCTTATATAGCATGAAGATTTCTCCTCAAAGAACCTGGCAACCATGTACTAATCAAATTTTAAAAAAAAACACATACACACACACACACGTAAACAATGTTAAAAGAAAAAAGAGCGCAGCTGAAATGCAGATACAAACCAGTCCGCAAAAATCAGCTCAGTACAAGATCAACTCTCACTTAAATCTCGATGATTTTTTTTTTTTGGTGTGCATCGACAAACATTCTGCGTTACAGTATATACTCCATATGGGTACAGAGATGGGTGATTTACCTTTATCCTCTTGGCTTCCGCAGCGAAACCCGTAGCAGCAGATAAAAGCCCTAGAAACCCCACAATAGAGCAAACCACTATTACCTTCCTCTCCATTCCTGCTTTTCTTCACTCTTCTCTCTCTCTCTCTCTCTCCAAAAAGCGTCTCTTCGTTGTTGAGAAATGGGAAGTGGAGAGTACTTTATTGGAGTAATTATTAGGCTCCGTTCCGGAAAGGGAAATAAGTCCTTATTTTTTAAGAAGGTAATTTCAAGCTCAAAAATTATGTGCTTACGCAAATAATTTTCCTATCA
>JAOTQK010000024.1:22287323-22311019 GCA_025642025.1 Rhododendron ferrugineum | reverse complement strand
ATTGGAATAAGTAAGTCATTGGAATGACTATTCCATTCCAACCTTGATTCCATCCAACCAAACATACCCTAAGATTTTTTTCATCGCTTTGTTTATTTGTCTGATATGCACACGAGATATAAGTTATGCATCAACGGATCTTTTCTAGATGGATGTTTTCTAGCAATCACCATAAACCATCTAATTCTTCTTCGAAGTGCCCACACATTTTATCCAAGACGCAAGTATGAGGTAAGTTGGTTCATGATTAAGGAACTTAAACCAGTTATCCAGAAGAAAAGGCAGTTCAATACCATGGACAGGGCTTAGTTCAATACCAAACTACAAAAGTATACTCTCAGAATTTTCGCAGTCTCCGGAATGTACAACAGACAATATTCACTCCATATGAAAGAGGAGAAACAGAAAGATGGGAAGAGAACCTGCTAACAACAAAGTAGACAGAATCTGGTTTTGCTTGGATGGCAGTTTTCGTAAATCCCAGCTTATCAGCAGGCCAAAGTTCATCTCCAAAGAAACTGCTGGTGTAGAGTACCTGATCCCCGGCCTTGAGCCCTGCTTTTGCAGCATTCCCACCTCCTTCTACAGCCTAACATCACAGTGCACAAATACCCTCAAATAAGGACATGCAAGTTACCAAACAGAAAAACACAGATTTTATTTGTTCTTCCAATGGATGAAATGCCTGCGTATTCAGTGATATACTAATATAAGGTTAACACTCACAGTAATGACCACTCCACCTCCAGACTTTTGACCCAAAGTTAGGCCCAGTGGCTTGTCAACTTCAACCTCAATGTTCTTTGAAGCAGTTCTTGCTGTGATTTCAAGACGTCTTCTCGGAATTCTAAACCTACTTCTTTTGCCAGCTATGAAAGAACTTGAAAAGCCCCTTTTGGCATCTAGAAGAGAGAGCCCTTGAAAGGGAGTTTTCTGTCCACAGAGGAATAGAATGAGAGCAATAATAATAGTGTCAAAATGGGTTCTCTACTTGTATCCAATCATAGTAAAGTCGGTTAGCAACTAGCATGGAACTTAATTGCGTCATAAAACAAGACATAACCACTCTTATTGCGGCATGTTCTTACAGAAATATATTCTCTCAGTTCTTTTTATTCCCATAAAGTGTAGATGAATGGAACGCAATTCTGCAAAATTTACAAGAAAAATAAAAAGATGGGGCTCTAGGATACAGGATACTACTAGTTCAACCTTGAACAAAAAAATTCCAAATCACGCAACTACTAAACAATGGAGTATGTATAATAGCAAGTGTGGGGTTCGGTACAGAGTGCATAAATACCTGCAAACAGTGCGGAACAAGTGGCTTGGGGGATGAGGTTGAACTAGTTTTGATGGAATAACTCTTTGTAAAAGCAGCGGAGCAAGAGGATGAGGCACCTGCAACCACCGCAGATGACATGTTTGATACAAAATCGGAGAGAGAGAGAGATTTGAGGGGGGCGGGGTATTGAGAGCACAGTCACTCACAGTGGAGGGAGGGAGGGAGGGAGGTTAGACGTGTTTTTGTGGATGGGAGAGCAGCAGCAGATAACCTTCTAGTGGCGGGGAGAATGGAGTGCTTGCGATTGTCACGCGCCTGCGTTTAAACTTTAAACTAGGAGTAGTAATAAGTACTCCAGACCAGTAGTAGTATACAGTCCTACTACTATTGATTCAATAGAGATTGGTTCATTCAAGGCTCAAGTAGTAGTCACCCCGATTGGTTGAGTTTTTAGAAAGTTATTTTTGAGAGTTGAGTGGTAATGAATGGAGAGAGATAGAGAGAGAAATTTATTAAAAATTGTGTCGAGAGTAAAAGTTACTTTCAAAATGTTCAACCAAACAAGGTGACGTGTCACTCAAGTTAAACAGTCACACTCTGTTTGGGTCCGCTTAAAAAGCACTCCCATTCTTCTCAAAATTGAACTGAACTTCAATTTTGACTTTTTTGCTTTTAAACCCCAAAATACCCCCGCTAAGCCCAACAAATTTGTGAGAGAAGCTTTCCTCTTAAGGGCCCATTAATGACAGGGAATTGATTTCCACATCCCCTTTTAATCATCCATAATTCTTTTTTGTCTTTATTTCTATATTTTTTCACACATTCAAAGATAATATGATAAATTTAAGTGGGTAAAAACAAAAAAAAAATGAGTATGGATGGTTAAAAAAGTAGTGTAGAAATTATTTTCCAAATGATAATACCAATTTTTTTTTGTCTATGCCAAACTGGAGTTCATAAAATCCTTGTACATTGTGCAATGTACGAGGTTTTTATTTACTAGAGTTTTGACACAAACAAAAATAGTTTTGGCATTTAGCTAGGAACACCCATCTTTTATCAAGATTCTTTTTTTTTTAATCTCAAGCTAGTTTATGCGCACACCTCGGACTAATCTCTGCAGCTGCTCTCATAACATTTTCACACGCTTGTGCATAGAGGTGAGGTCAGGGACGGATCCACACGGCACGTGCCCCCATTCGAAATTAAAATATTTAAAAAAAATATTTATGTATAAATTAGCATAATTATGAAAGTGTGCTAATATATAAGTATACACACTTGTATATATTCCGAAAATTCAGATATATAATTAGTTTTATGCCTAAATTTCATATTATATGGTGCATTTATATTTATTACTTTACGAGCTGTTAGTCTATTTGAAGTTATTCTTTCTTGATTTCCTTTGTTTTTAATCGTCTGGGAGAAATATTTTAAAATAAAGACATTTACAAAACTAGCTCGATCATTCTAAAATTTGTTGATGTTCATTTAAAACATATTTAAAATTTTTTGTCTGAGATTTTGTGCTCATTTTTACTTAATTTAACTTAAAGTACGCGTTGTAAACTTTTGTAATTAGTAATACATGCTTTAATTTTGTACGATCTTAATAATAGTTGACTAAAAAAAATAAACTTTTGCCATTATGATTAACAGATGCCCCCACTAGGGTATATTCCTGGATCCGTCCCTGCAGGCCGGGTAAGGTGGCTCCAAGAGTTGATAAGAAATAGAATTGAACTTGAGATCTTAAGAGGGAGGAAATTCCTAAGTCACAAGTCAAAATTTGCTTCGTCACTGTGTTCGATCTTGTTTAATTAATAATACTCCTAATTAAGTCGAAATAGTTAGTTAGTTGACATAAACATGCCGATCGAGATTCAAAATAAAAAAAAAACAGGTGCTGCGATCTTATTCGTACTCGTATCCATTTTCATTCATGCAGCTAGCAGTCTCATTGTTTTTTTTTCTAAAGAATGGATTAGTATTAATTTGATGTCCCGTACGTCGAGATTGTTAGAATTATTAATTAAAAATGACATGTTACTTGTGGGTTTGGTTGATTGTGTTAGACGAATTGAAGTATATATCCCAGAAATGAGCCAAGTGGCCGGGCTGTAAACTTAATCGTAACTCGATCCTGCATGCATCGATCAGTACGTGTCATTAGCTAGCTAGATTATTTCAATGGCTACTAGTCTCAAAACATAAAAATACTAGTAGTTGTGCATGCATGCAAACCAAGAGATCGATGCATGCGGATATATAAAACGCGGCCGGCCATCGATGGTAGATCTAGTGGTCCGGAGATCGATCATGCGGTATTCTAATACTAGCTTTGCTTGGAAGATTAATTAATTAACTGCTCATGTTTGTTAGGATAGAATAGATCGAGGTGATCCATTTTTCTTGATCTTTTTCTCTTAATTACTGTATTACAATATTTCTGATTGATTTTTGACTTTCTCATCTTAATTAAGAAATTACTAAATTCATACAAAAATGCATAAAATACATCTGAGTTTTAGATGAGCTTGACGGTGGGATAGATCCCCAAAAAATTATAATCGATGTGTTTGTAAACTTATCTAAAAACGTTAAATTTAAAAAATGAAACCACTAATGATACACATGCCCAGTTTGAGGAGCCCACGTTGTTGCATGGGGAAACTGTAGCAAACGATGGAACCCATAGAAAAATTGAAGAGCTCAAGCATGGATGAGACCCATAAGAATTGAAGAGCTTGAGTATGATAAATGAGGGACAGATTCATAAATTTGTATTAATGGGGCACACAAAATAGGAAATTTAATCCGTACGTTTATAATGTTTTATACATTTTTTCATGTAAAATAACAAATTGATGAGTATATTTGTAATTTCATCATAAGTTGGTAGAAATGGATGTGTTTGCATAAAAAAAATAATGTGAAAATTTAGCACTCAAAGAAATAGATTAAAAAACAAATATCCTTATAATAGAAAACTAGAATAATTTTATTGGAATACTACTGCAAATTTATTGGGTATAATTGAAATATATAAAAAGATTGTGGTAGTAATATAGTAATGAAGAATAGTAAAAAGTAGTCCGTACATTCTTTTAACATTATTCCCGTGAAGTCAAGACACGCAACTTTAGTTTAACGGCGTTAAAACACGCAACTTTAATTTAGTTTAGTTTAGGCATTTGGGAGGGATAAGTTTCCATGTGGACATTCCTGGACGGTACCGACTAAAGTAAACAAACCGACGGCGACCCCAATTCCAATCCCAATCCCAATCCCAATCCCAATCCCAATGGTAAACTAACTTGATTCCGTTTGTTTAGTAGTACTTAAGCACTCCCTCCCTCCCTCCCTCCGTTCCATAATATTTATTGGGTCTGCAAGAGGAGAACGTAAAAATAAAATTAAAAAAAATTAATAATTTATTACATATCGATAAGTTCTTTTAATTTATGAAAAAAATTACTAAATTTTTTCATAAAAAAATACACTATTTTTTATTTCTTATTTTATGGACTGTACAAATATTATGGGACGGAGGTTTTTTGTTTGTTTTGGGAGGGGTGGGGTGGTAATTTCGTTTGTTTGTTTTGTTAAAGGCAACCGTACGGGGGTAGGTGGAAACAAGAAAAGAGATATACTCCAGTATACAGGAGGACGCATAGCAATTAATTAGCATATCATATAGCGACAGCAACAAATTCATTCTCCTATTCTTTTTTTTTTGGATCCGCATTCATTCTCCTATTCCACTACTGTATATAAGGAGGAGGAGGAGGAGTTTTATGGGGAAAATTGGATCGATTTAGATTGAGGAACCAATTCAACTCCCAACTTTCTCTCTAGCCCCCCCCCCCCCACTCTTTGCCACTGCCTAGCCTAGCCTAGCCTACTACTCTTTCAATTGTGTTTCTCTCTCTCTCTCTCTCTACATAGAAGCCAACTGTGATATTGTAATTTGTATGGCCGCCAATTCGAGGACTACTCGGGGAGTCGTGGGCTTCGCCAAGCGTTTCCTCAACCAGATCATTCCACCCGGAACCTCTCCCCCTCCATCTCTCTCTCCTTCACTTCCTCTCATCAGGTACTTAATATATACAGTGTATATTTCAACAGATATACTAGTAAAGCTTTTTTTTTAGAAAATGATCATCATCGTACGAGTCTTTTGCTTATTAGGAGTACTACTCTGTGTGTAGAACCCATGGAATTGTTTTCCCCAACAAACGATAACAAAATAGTATTCCAGCTGCCGTTATTTTTTAACGGTTATGAAGAAGAAGCAATATTCATGATGACATCTTTCAATTCATTTTTGCTTCTGTTTAATTATCCGTACTAATTACTCCTATTTCTTGCTGGAGTCGATAGTGGGAGTGTGAATATGGATATGGATAAGGATAAGGATAAATTAACCGCCTTGGAGGATATCTTTGTCCCTGTGGAGGGGTAATTCAACTAACTTGTCGTTTCAATCTACCTTCTTTTTTCTTGCGGATCAAAAAAAAAAAAAAAAATCTACCTTTTTTCTTTACAATATCATACTGTAGTTGTTTCAATTAACTGCTCTCCAAACCCAAAAAGAATGCCACACCATGACCACCAAAAGTTCGGACTGTTTTTCTTTTTGGTCGTTTACAAGGTGAATCCTAATCAACTACTAGTACTAATCTAGGAGAAAGGGGATGAGACTGGTGGGTTTGAACTCTCGCCTGGGCCAAGGAGCACAGACCACTTGGCAGCTCGGACTATGTTCACTTGTTAAGAATTTGGGTAAAAATTATTCTGAAAAAAAATATGTAAAATTAAAGGTAAAAGAACATTTTTTTTTTTTTGGGTAAGTTGTATCTTCTGGTAATTGTTTATGTTATAATAATGTTAGGAATATTATGTTACCAAGTTTTCTAGGTTTTATTATTGTGTTTCAGTTTAGGATATTATTTATGTTTCTTATTTAGTCTATGTTTCCTTGTTATGCCTATTTTACTTTGTTTATTTACAAGTCTGGTAGCCTACATAAAGGCATGTAATTACGAAATATGTAAAAAACTAATACTAGTTGAAAAATAAGATTTCGGCAAACTTTGTACAACATGGGGAAATATTTTTGAGGGAAAATGCAGAAAACTTGGATATTTTTCTTGACAACCAACTGAACAGGGCCTTAATGTAGACTTAATAGGGGGCTTGGGAGTCGGGAATTGCCACTCTTAATGGTGAGCTCTAAGTTCTCGATTAACATCCTAATCAAACAATTTGGTATGGACCAGATATATATCCTGCCTGGATATTAGGTAAGCACCCATCTTAATCTTATGTCCTGGTTATATTTTATCTATATCATGTACGAGCATCGGGTGCGAATATGATCCTCCACTTATCCAAAAGCTCGGTATGGGTATTGGGACGTTAAGTAGTGTCCGTGTAACGTGTGTAACATAAGTCGGGACAGAAGATATGATGGTTGAGGGTATCAGAGAGGCAAGAGAGAACTCAATTGCGAGAGTTGAGGGTGAGATTAACTACTATGAGTACTTGTAATTTTTCCTAGTGAAATTCCTGCCGCAGTTGATGTACTCGGTCGGGGGAATCACATAAATCCTTTGTGTGATTGTGTCTTTGGGTTTGATCCTCAGGCATGACACTAACAAGGAAGGAAGTTAAAGGTGTCAATTCTCGGATAAGTTCTACCATAGTTTCGGTGGTGTTATTGGCCCACCTCATACTAATGAGAAACAAATTGTGGTGGTAGTTATTTTGACTTTTTGAAGCAACGAAAATGGCCATTGAATATGTTGATTTTTTTTTTCAATCAGTAGAATGGGATTTTGACGCAGCGGAATTCACAAGAGACTAGTTAGCGTACTAGTCCAAATGAGATAAACAACTCGTAGCTACGAGCAAACCTTGTGCACAAGGAAAAGAGAGAGAAACTCTGCAATATTAATATTATTGATGATAAAATTTTTCTAATTGAATAGGTTACAACCCTTTTTATAAGACTCTAACCGTAGAAATCAAGAAATCTTAAACCTCATGCCAAAACAAGCGGCATTAAAGAAAAGATATTTCCTAATTAATTAAAATAAAATCTTAATTTTTGTAGACCAAGAGTCCTAATAAAGTTGAAAATCAAAATCAAAAAGAATACGTAAAGTTAATAATTCCAACCTAAACGAAAAATCCTTGTAGTCAAAATCTTATTCTAAAATAATAAAAATAAAATATAAAAACTCTCCGTTTTTGTCCTACATTTGATTTTTAGTGTGATGTGAAAGGAATTGTGTGCAGTTTATCCAAAGAAACCCACGTTCAAGGGCATTTTAGGCTGCTCAAAGTAATTTAATTTATGTAGTTTTCTTTGGTGATTGTTCAAGAACTGACCGGGTACAAGTCAATGACTGCTTTGCTAAAACCACTTCCTGTAACTAGTGAATGATCATCACGTGTTGTTAATGGTCTTTCTGACACCGGCTCTTGAAATATTTTGCCTCCTGTTCCCTCACTCCCACACTTGAGATGCTTTGCGAATAATTTCTTGTCGTCTTTTCTATTTAGTATTCTGTATGCATATAAACACAATAGGTACAGAGCTGGCCAGTTGGGGCTTAAGTTTTGCATTTCTTTTTGTCGTAGACTAGTTGCATAACTTCTTTACAGCCTTACAGGATCTCTCTTAGGTTCTCCGTTGTCGAGTATGACTATCAGGGTCACGACTCACAACTAACATGATTGTCCCCAACTTAGATCATGATCTAGAGGTCAAGGCAGATAAGATTACTTTAGTTATGTTCTATACCAATCAATCACTTTGTTTAAACCAAAAGGTAATGGAGAATGGAGCTGTGGCTGTCACTTTCAAATATCAATTTGTATTGTTTCTTTCGAAACTTGTTTTCAGGCTGCTTTCACTGTTTGTTTCCAAAAGCAATGGGTGGACCAAGAATAGGAATTGCTTGTGTAGAGTAGAGTACTTATCTGATAGAATGGTTGATGATCACGTGAGGTCATCCCACACGATGGTCACATTGGATCTTGAAGTGTTGCAATTAACCTCGCCTCTCTATTATCCCTACTTTTGTCATTTGTCAAGAGATTAAGTACTTTAGGAGCGTCGGCAAAGCCTCAATGTTTGAGAAGACCAATCCTTTCTTTCTTCTTTCCGTCTTGTCTTGTAAAGATCATTCTCTTTTTGGGCTCCTTGAGGGTTCCCCAGAAACATTCGTGATTATATATGTAGAGGCAATAGCCCCAAACAGTTTCTCTGGCTTCCTTACTGAAGGGGACAAGAACATGGTGGGGAACAGTTTATCTTTTAAAAAGAAACAGGGTTTGTCCGGGAATAAGATTGTTTATTCACGGAGCATAGTTTTCCTTTTAAAAAGAACAATAGATATTTCATTGGTACTCTCTGTTCTACTGGGAATGCAATATATGGCAATTTCCCCAGATGTAGTTTAAGCCTTTTTGATTGCCATCTCTACGCAAATTCGTTTAAAGCTCTACTGCATTAAGTATTATGATGATGTGGTGATGTGCAGGAGGGCTGTGCACGTTTCAGTGTACGACAAGAACGTGGATGATCAAGTCCGTCCAACGGTGGTCCCAGATGAGGTAATAGAGCCTCAGTCCGACAAATACTGGGCTCCACACCCTCAAACTGGTGTCTTCGGCCCTGACACTGGGAATGACCCAGCTCCAGGAGGAGAATCATCGGCAGTGAATGGTGGGGAGGACTCAGTGCTGGAGCAGAAGGCCTTCTTCCGCCCCCTTGAAGATTTGGAGAAGCCAATGGAAGACTTGGAGGAGTCCCAACAACCTTGACACACAGCAAAAGGAATAGACCGTCCTCTGGATTGGAAATATTCAAGAACAGAGAACTGTAAAGCAACCGGGGAGGAGCTTTAGGTGTCCCCAGATATCGAAGTATCTAGCTATGGCGATATAAATAAAACTGGTTTTCTGTTTTATGTTCATGGAGACCATATAGCTGGGGGAGTTGAGTAAAGGTGTAGTATTGTGTTGTAAGTTTGAGAGAGGAGACATGTTATGGTATGCACTCTGAACTTTGGTTTGCTACAAAAACACTTGGTTACATCTATGTTGGGGTGTTGTCCTCTTTGGTTGTATTTCTATTGAATTAGCCTAGGACGTTTGGGGCCCTCCTCTGCTCACATATAGGTCTTCAATAAGCCTCATAAATAAATTACGTAATGGAGAGATATTTTTCCTAAAACAAATTAAAACAGAGCATTGCTCTCACCAACAAATCTTGTAAAATGATCATGTCCATAACTACTTGTTTCTTTTTCCCAGCTACTGTTCATCGGCATAGATTGACAAGGGTTGCTTGCTAGGTATGGCAGGAGCATCTCTCTGACTATCTTCACCTCTTTTTGTGTTGATTCACATCATGGGCTCATTATTATTATTTTTTAAAACGCTGCCGAAATTTAAAGAGTAGACTAGTTTAATCTGTTATAAAGATTTGGACAGCTTTTTTGGATCTCATTACTAGTACAATAGAATAGAATGGTTGTAAACTGATAAAAGCAAATTACACATGCAGAGGCCTCACGATCAATCTTCTCCACAATTAGCTTTTGGGTGGTAGTGACTAGTGATAGATCAACTAGTGGATTAATTGGATGGAATATGGGAAGAAAACCTGCCCACCCTTCTCTCGTAAAAGGTCTTTTATTCCGATGTTGAAAATGCTGTAAATAAATGAATGGAGCATATGTATCTGATACTCCCCACGCACCTAAACAAGCGTGGCCGCGTGTCGGATGATGACGGGGAGAAATTCAGCCCTCGGGGAGTGGGGAGAATTTAGCTTGCATTCCAATTATTCGATCAACTTTCCTTTTGGAATAATGTTATCTGCAGCTATACCTTAATTGTTGTGCCTTTAATCTTTTTCACCACCTTTTTTTTTACTAGAATAATTGTTGTAACCTCAAAGAAGATGCCTTAGCGTGAAACTACAAAGACCTCATTGAAGGTTACAACCCCGATAGACAATAGTGTGAAAATAAGAGATTTGTGCCTATAGAAACGGAGGCTAAATTTGTCTTCAGTTTCACTTCTCCAAAACTTTGTAAGATTACGTTTAAATCATCAATTTGTGGAGGGACATTTCTTGAATAAAATAAATTATTTAAGAATTTTTCATTGTCTTGTCGCTTTTCTTTTTAATAGAATTTCAACAGAAAAATATCAACGAAATTCATGATCTGAACTAGACATTGACTGGCTAATAGTACTATTAATTCAACGTAATTTTAACAAGACCGATGTTATGTTATGGCATATGAGTCCCTCTTGTTGGGAATTGAACTCCTTGTTTAACACATAACGCCCTACGGATCTTGGAAACTAGAATCACAGAAATCGCAAGCAAACAGAAATAGTGCGTAACGAACAAGAAAAGAAAGAACACAAGATATACGTGGAAAACCTCAACGCGAGGAAAAACCACGGGAGCCACACCAGTCTACCATGAAATTGAATCAAGAGTACAAGTTTTCTCGCAATCTCTCTCTGAAACCTGCATTTTCTCTCACCTCTCTCTGTTTTTCTCTAAAAACACGTTAACCTAATTACATACAAATTGCTGAAGGTTGTCTGCACCCCTAACACCTCTAGGCTTTAAGATATGGCCATAGAACAGAACAAAACAAAAGGCATGGGCTTCAACAGTTAGAGGCCTATCTTGGGCTAGGTCAGAAGCACCATAAACTGGCCCTAAAGTAGCATCGGTGGCGTTTTTACTAGGTTGTCGCTGAGATCTGTATTGTATGTTTCCAGTCACTTTAATATTTTTAACTTATATACATATGTATAGTATAGCCCTCTGTCTGGTTACGGGTGTTATTGATTTTGGCTTTACATCACTTAACATTATCTCTTTCTCTCTAGCGTTAAGAAAAGTAACCTTTTTTTCTTTAGTTTTAATGTGTTACTGAATAAGGTACTTATCTACATCAATGCTATGCTGACCATGTGATGTAATTTGTTACCATTATATTAGATTGGTACAATATGCTCTACTACAAAAGAAAATGTTTTGGCCATAAGGGTCCTTCAGCTTGTAAGTTAAGAAGTAGTTTATATTTTGTGTTGCCATTTTCCTGTTGGTATATACTCCATGAAAGCATGTATGTTTGTTTTCTACTGTGATTTCCATGAAAGCATGTATGTTTGTTTTCTTGACAGAACACTGTATGGCAGTACAGAGCCTTGCTGCTTTTTGTAGTGTATATATTCTGCCATGACCAATGAAATGCGCCTATATTTTGAGACATGGTTATGATTCTAATCCTTTTATCCAACAAATTCGGCATCAACATGACACACACCCTTTTATGAATTGAGTATAATATTGAGCGCCTCAACTTCCGTTTTGGCTAAGATGGTTTTCAATTTTTCCACTCGTTAGTGGGTTTGATATTTTTGGGTGCAAAGTGTAGGTTTTGTTGGATGCACCTTCGTTTTTAGTTGGAAGTCACAAAATATTTTTAAGTACCTGTGATTATGGAACACATTCCAGTTGTTACTGTGCATTAAGCAGTTATCTTATTCCCTTTGATTGTATTTACTTTGTCACTTGGACTGAAATTGGCTTTTTTCTCGTTGGGGTATTTTTCTCACTTATTCTATCTATACCTTCACAGGTAAATTATGGTTAAGCATAACAATGTTGTGCCCAGTGGGCACTTCAAGAAGGACCGGCAGAGCAATGTGAAGACCTGGTTTAACCAGACAGCCTGCAGAGCAAGAAGAAGTATCGGTAAATAGATCCCCCCATCTTTAGAGAACATTATAAGAAGAAAACGAGAGGACAACAAGAAAGGATGCAGAAATGCTGACCTATTCTTTTAGTCCTGCGATTTGGTTGAGTTATTGTAACTAATATCCATCCAACTATTAACTGCCAAAACATCAAATTATCCTCTTTAACTTCTCTTTTAAGCAAGACAAAAGAAGGTTGTGAAGATTTTCCCACGGCCTACAGCACAGGACCAATTCGGCCTGTCGTCCATGGACAGACATTGAAGTACAATATGAAGTTACGAGCTGGTAGGGGATTTTCCCTTGAGGAGCTTCAGGTCAGTTGTTTCCATTATTACTTAGAAATAGACACGATTTATGTATCTGGATCATTATACATCTCTTGAGGAAGTATTTGACGGTTGGTTTCCCTTTTGAATCTAAATTATCTTCAGCTTATATTTTTGTATCCCCCCTCTGTTTTGCGTGGATCAGGCAGTGGGTATTCTTAAAAAACTTGCCCCGACCATTGGCATAGCAATTGATCATCGCCGCAGGAACAGTTCATTGGAGAGTCTCCAAACTAATATCCATAGGCTCCAGGCTGGATGAACTTAGTAAAAATAGTTTCCTAGTGGTTTTGGCTTGAGTCTAACTACTTTTTGCTGCAGGATGGTGATTCTGCACCAGAGGAATTGGCAACAGCCACACAAGTGCAAGGTCCTTACATGCCTATTGTGCGTGAGAAACCTTCTGTGGAGCTTGTTAAAGTCACGAATGAGATGAAATCTTTCAAGGCATATGACAAGCTATGAGTGGAGCGCATGAATGAGCGCCAAACTGGTGCCAGGATGAAGAAAACTAGTGAAGCTGAGTAGTAGTAGTTAGTTTTTGCCCAATGCTGATGTCGGGAACTTTTTGCTTTTTTGAATATTAGTTGAATTTACTGATTTTCAAGATTACCTCCCAAGTTGATCGATGAGTTTTCTTTTCGCTTTTTTCATTACAGGGAAAAAGCATTATATCTATCACTTGCATAGACCTTGTCTTTGCCTGTCGTCGTATTATAATTCCAAGCGCAACCAATTGACAAGCTTTTCTGCTGATGCCGTAGTGCTGGTTTTGCGAGAAAGCTAAATACTAGTTATTAACTGATGCTCAAGTATTAAGGTCTGGAAACGTTTTTTTTTTTTTTTTAAATAACCGGATGTCCGGGCCAGTTTACGTGCACGGTTGAGAGTATGCAAGTCCTAATCATGATTTGCTTTTGATCTTCTATGTATATATTTGGGTTACATATATTTATATCTGTCCATTATTTAACGTGAATTGAGGCAATAATAGTATACGCCATCCTGCATGCTTTTTACTTTGGCAAATAATAACTGGTGGAAGGCATCTAAGTCAGAAGAATGGCATATTCCGCTTGGTTACGCCAGTACTAACCATGTTTTCAGTAGAGTTTTATTATGGGGTCCCCACAAGATTAATTGGTTGACGACTTGTTGGTATGTGGAGACAAGGTTAAGAATTTCGAGTTTTATTAGTAAATAATATAGTATTATGTTGGGTCATTTCAGGATAAATTAGAGTAAAAAAAAAAAAAAAAGGTTTGCCAAAAGTAGTTGACCTAGAATAGATGATCGATGGGGATCATTGCCTGGGGTAGCGAGAGAGATTGTCATCAACAAGCCAGACATGATATAGCGATCAAAGGAAGGAAACCATCTTTCTTCCAAGTTTTCATATTTTTTCCTCAATCAACAAATTAAGCAGATCGAGCACCAACACATTGTTCACTAGATAAAATCCTTCACTACCGTTACAGCCGTACAATTTAAGAAAATAACCAGCATATCTCGTAAGTTATGGGTGGAGGAAATGGGTGTAGGGTGATCCTCGAATCCCACCCCGTGTATGCAAAGTTCGATTCTCTGGGACAATCCTGTTCGATCTCCGAATCACAGCTTCTAGATCAAAATTTCAGCTCAGTGGAGGCATAAAAATGTAGTTGGAGGATATTGTGTGAGATTAGCAATTAGTAACAAAGAAAGTACTCCATAGACATCTCATTGGCATGGGGGTATATCTTAGTATATAGTATCTTATGTTGTTTGTTTTAATTTTGTTTTCAAATTTTTGTGAGTATAATATGTGCACACGGATCCTTCCAGTTCCAGCTGTGGAATCATATCATATCATAATGAGCCACTTGCCCTTATCATGCATCAA
The DNA here is from genome assembly GCA_025642025.1 of Rhododendron ferrugineum. Lineage (NCBI taxonomy): Eukaryota > Viridiplantae > Streptophyta > Magnoliopsida > Ericales > Ericaceae > Rhododendron > Rhododendron ferrugineum. The sequence continues at coordinate 22,296,714 of JAOTQK010000024.1, read as the reverse complement.
AATTGGTGACTTGAAAGCAGCCTAGATCCCAATACAATCTAGAAGAGTTCTATTCATGCATGTACTACAAACTAGATTGGGCAAACAGTTTTGACCCAGCGAGTACGTAGCTAGCCTCCACTAACCCCCACACCATGTGCTGTGCCCTCCTGGCTGACGCTTCTTCTTTCCCAAATCCTAAAAATGACTCTTCTCATTTCCCAATACTCACTGTTCTTTCTGATTGAAGGAGTATGGGACTACTACTCCCTTCTAAGAGGACCATAATTACCATTTACTATTAATTACTTTCGTTTACTTATATAATTGTTGCCTTGCGTTTTACTTAATCCTCCAAGATGTCGATCGACACACTTCGATCTCTATCTTTATGGGGAAACTGTGCATAAAAAAGGTAACAAATCATTCAAATAGAAAGTGATCAGTCATTTGCAAATTGCTGCTTCGTTAATGTAAACTACTACTATACAATTTCTCTTAGTGCTTTCCCTTCACGTGCCTTCTACTTTTAGAATGTTTTTCCGCACTTATTGTATAAGAATGGCCGAGGACGATCCAGAACAGGAGCTTTCTACTTACGGGTATGCTATTTGATCTAATCTCCACTTTCAATTGCAAGTAATTCTTTTCATAAAGACAAGCTTTCCCCTTTAAGCAACTCGATCTTGGTGTTAATTAGAATTTCCTCTTCCACTTCATTCTGTTTGTTGGGTACGGGTACAATATCATCAAACAATGGACGTGCTCTACTACTTTAGTTCCCCTTGTCTGTTGAATCACAAATGAAAAGAAGAATGATGCTCTGATAGTATTGAGCATTGCCCACTTAGAGAAGCTAGCTGCACCTTAGTAGTACATATTATCATCCTTTCTGTTACCTTTTCGTTTGGCACTTTTTTCCCCTTTTTGTTTCTGTAGCCATGTCACGAGGTGGAAATATTAGGAAGATAACTGTCTTTTCTCTTGTTTTTGCAGTGTGAATAGTTTCCAACTAATCCAATCACCAGAAAAATTTGGCAAAGGTCCATAAAAACATAGAAGGTATGACTCGAGCCTATTTTTCTAGAAATGTGATAAAAGGATGTTGGGGTGATCAATGGATCCAAATGACCTATTTTTCCTGACCAAATGATCGAATCAGATCATCACAGCCGTTCCGGATATATAGTCCCGTGATCCCAAACTGCAGTCTAGTCCACATGAATGGACAGGAGTCGGTTCATTCTCTTACTTTATTTATCTACTCTCTTTGGTGCGGTAGCCATCAACTATGTATGTGTGTAGACATTTATTGACTCAATATTGTGTCTGTTAAGTGGCCAATGGCATAGCTTTTCCACACGAGTAGACAGACTCTCGAGCTCATGATGTGGTAGATAGGGTTAAGGAACAAATTAAGGTGTAGAGTGAAACTTAGACAGAGTATCCTTTCTCTTGCTTTTTATTAATCAGAAGCAACCTATATATAATAAGTACAGGGGTAATAATAGGAATAACTAGTGCTATGTACCAGAGTATTTCATATGGGGAAACTGAGCCAAACTTTTTGAATGGAAAAATTAGCTTATATAAAAGACTACAGCTTTTGCAGCTAACAAGTGGTTGAAACAGCTTGCATGCATGAAGGAACTACCAGAATTCAAATCAGGGGGAGTCTCATTTGTAAGTCTGCATGATTATCAATCCTATTCTATGAATTATTTTACAAAATGCATCAGTTCCTATAATGTGCATACCGATGCTCTGGACTATCAATGAAGGAAGCATGGTAATGTGCACATAAATTGAATTGGGTCTCTAGGCCTGCCATCTCTGATGTCATTCGGTTTTGATTTGGGGGCATGGTTCCGCAGCAAAACTAGTATAGGGGAGCCACTGTTTCAGTGGTATTTTGAGAGCAGCCACTTTATGCATATTGTCAAAGGTTAGGTCTGTCTCCAATCCTCCCCCGCCCATACCCCCAATGATTGGGGACTACGTGGGTTCTGTTGTTGTTGTTGTATCAGTTCTTAATTTTTTCGTGCAATTTGACTCATCAGAACAGGGAATGGGAAAACACTTCGAGAAAAGTTTCTAAGCACTCAAGTATGGAGAACAAATCACTTTGTTCAGTATATAACCGGCACATGGACATTTCAAGGAGCCCCAACCATGCCATGGAGTTCTTATGCCGATCATGGAGCCCGTCTGCCTCCGACTTCCAACAGATGTTCCCATCAAGTGTGAGAACTCCACCACTCATCATTCATGTCTTGTACTGTTCTGAAACCAATGAGAAAAAGTCAAAAACAATCTTGTTTTCTTTTTTTCATTGCGCAAAACAACTTTAGAAATTTAGAAAAAGGGTTCAAAATATTTTCTAAGAAATGAAGTGTAACTTATTTTCTAAGAAATGAAGTATTACTTTTATAGAATTTGTTCATGCCTCTGAATGCCAATGAGAGAATAGAGGAGCATGAAGAGATAGAGGAGCGTGAAGAGAGGAAGGAACAGGAAACGTTAGACAACCAGGCCTTGAAGAGCAAGCATAAAACCACCGAACCGGACAAAATATGGGTAATCTTTCCCTCTCTCTTATGGAATTTTTCATAAGAAACCCTGCACCAGAATGAAGTGGCAGTGGTGGCATTCTAGACGTAAAGGTACCTCATTATCGTTTCCCATAACGATATACAAATCAAAAGTCTGTACAAAGATTTCGAACGTAATGGTGTGGAAAAATGTGGACCTTGTAATCGAATTCAAAACAGCATTGTGGGTTATGATTCTTTAGAATACCACTTCCATATCCTCCCCCTTTCTGCATGAATTCCTGAGTTAGAAATGTTTAATTTCATGTCCACATATATACGTTCTGTAGATGGACTTCAGTCACATGAAGGGGTGGCTGAAAGGAAAATCATTGACCAACTTGTTTAGATCAGAAAGAGAGAAGAAGAAAGAGGAAGTTCGACTTCACACAGCAAAACTACATGCAGCCCTTTCTCTCACACAACTGGCTGCAGCCATAGCGGGTTTTTCCACCAATGGAAACAGTACAGAAGCACAAGATCACATCAAACACGTGACAAGTAGCAATGGAGGAAGAGCAACAGTTTTAGAATGGGATCAAGACATGGGTGTTGTGGTTGCCTCTGCTGCAGCTTTACTCACCGCAGTTTGCGCCGAAGCGGCAGAAGCCCTTGGGGCAAAGCGGGCCCGGGTTGCCTCCGCTGTGAAGTCAGGCCTGGCCACCCAAACTCCTATTGACATGATCACGCTAACAGCCACAGCTGCAACATGTAATATTTCACAAACCTTCAACTCTTGTCTTGGAGCTTATTAGATTTGAAAGTTGGGATAACCGTACTTTGCCAATTACCTACCTCTGTGGTCTAATACCCAAGGGGTGCGTAGCTCAAAAGGAACTCATATAACTCTTTTGGTTAGGACTAGAGTGCAAAATGGACGGGAAATTGTAGTTTTCCCATCAACTCTCATACCCAAATAGAAAGCGAGGAAAAATTATTATGTGCAAAATGAGGGCAATATAGTCATTTCTCATGAAAACTACTCCTATTACAGTTAGCATTTGCTGTAGTCGAAGCCACGTGAGTGATATTTTTGAATCAAATGGGTATTGAAGCAACATCTTGGTTTGTGATTAGGTTATTCACAGAAAAGATTGTGTGTTTAACAGGTCTAAGAGGAGCTGCAACACTCGAATCAAGAGCTAAAGCAGACACATACTTCCCAAGGATCCAAGAGCTGCTTAAAGTAGGTGTTCAAACATTAATAATCACGCCTTCCGGTGAGTGAGACAATTACTAAATCTCGTAAATTAAAAAAAAAACACAGCTAGCAACCAAGCATAATTTCCTGAAAACTTTCCAAATACATTCAAGTATGTGTGCTCTATAAACTAGTGCTTGAACAGGTGAGAGAGGACTCAAATGGGTGAGAATCCATCTAAAGCAAAGACAACCGACATTGAGCTTCAGAAAGAAATACTTGGGAGGAGCCCTAACAGCTTCAAAACAGTGTATGATCCACCTTCGTATGTAATTCATTTCAACAATATACCGCACAATAGAAGTAAAAGAACAAAATAATATGTTGAAACACAATGTTTCCAAATTTGCCAATATCATGTTTGGTTCTGACTCTAGTACCTTTCCAGATAAGATCATCAATGTTTTGGAGGAAATCAAGGACGACAAAGGCAGCAACTTCCTCAGCTTGCAGACTAACAAAGGCATTATCAAACTGCTCTTTGATGACGAGAAGCAATCTATCATCTTCATCTCTACAATTTCCAACCTTCTACAGATTCACAACTCCTGTGAAATCATGGAGTCGAGAAAGTTGTAACTATTATGCTTAAGTGTTTCTCCAAATAATCACAAAGTTTCCTTCAGTTGTCCGATTTTATACTCCATAGTCAATAAAAGTCCCTGCAGCTGCAGCATGCGTCCACACAATGAATCTTAAGTAGTCTATCCAATGATATTCTCTTTCCTTATAACAGCATCAATCCATCTTTGTTTTGGCTACACACACACACAGGAGAGAGAGAGAGAGAGAGAGAGTTTACATACAAGTAGGACATAATGAATTGGAAAAAAAAAATTCCTCTCCCTCTATTGTTTGTCAAATTTGAAAAAGAACAAGATATCATACAGATTAACACCAATGAGTATTCTTGCAAGCAATTCAGATCGAGGAGACCTATTACCCACAAAAACAATAAACATACTGAGTCAAGTGTGGCTATTGTATCTCTTTAACTCTCGCATGTCTTCTCAGTGTCCTGTAACTCCTGTTGAATCTCCACGACACAATTCATAAAGCGTAGCTTGGGGGGTTCTGTACTCATTTCTCCTCGAACTCAACGTCAATTATATCTGGATCGGATTTTCTCCGAGTATTGCCTCTACTACCTCTTGAGAAGAAATCCCCTTGTGGTTGCCATACAATATTTCTGCAGCCTGTGCAACGAACTACTTGGTTCTTGTAACCCACAAACTGCTTCTTGCAAGCTGGACAGGCCCCCTGCTCAAATAGATTAAAGCAGTAAGACAAACAATACAGTTTATCTAGATTATTAGGACAAAGCAAACTTTCCATGGCCCTGCGGCTTTTATTCATCTCCTTGTAAGACTACAGGTCCAGGTGTGGTATTAGAATTCTACATCCATAGGCCCAAACCAACAAACAAGAGAAGTAATAGCGAGAATAGAGTAGTTTTTAGCGAATCAAAGTCGTGGACTGAAGACATAAATTTCCTAGTTGTTAGGATGGTGCACTGAAATTAAAGTAAAAAGAATTCGGCTATTGAGTAACGGGGCCTCGGTGCATCTATCCGACCGACCTCCCACTAATAAATCCTTGGTCACGATATGGAGACATGCAGAAAACTTGCAACGGGTACGTAAAATATATTCAATCCATAATTCCCACACTTTAGTTTTTGATTAATTTTTTTTGTTTTTCATAGTTTGGACCCAGGTGCAAGGACAGATATCTTCATTTTCATTTCAGACCCCCAGTTGGGCTCATTCAAAAAATCTTACAAAATACTTTATATATCTTATGCATGAGTGTTTGTGTTCCACAAGTTCAATTGAGGAACCAATATTAATCCAGAATGGTACAAGCGTCCTCAATGAAATGAGAGGAAGCCAACTGCACATGTGGGGGAGTTGGAAAGGGGACCAAAAGCTCATGGCCAACTTGGACATGAAGAAATTGGATAACCATTTTCGATTCTATACAATTGTGCTATGTGTAGCAATGTTTTAAAACCAAAACCGGTGAGCAAACCAGAAAAGAGACCAGGCTGATGGGCCACGAGTTCAACCGCGGGTGAGCCAAAATTGAACCGTTACGTCTTGAATATAAAAAATATAAATAGATATGTATGTATAAATATAACTCAAATATACCACACATTATGAATCATTTCAATCTAGTTTTTTCATGTGATCTTTTATGAACAACCACATGGTATTTTTGCAAGTGTATTTAGTAATATTATTGAGCATAATTTATCTTCTCTAACGAACACAGTAGGTATTTTTGGTTTTCTTTGCAATTCTTTCTTTGAAGAGAGTTGCAATGAGCAATTAAATTTTGATATTATATAACTTAATATGTGAAGATTGGGCTTGACAAATCACATATGTAGCTTAGATATAATTGCAAGTGTCATGTTGCTCTTTGAAAAAATGTGAGAGTGAAAGAATGCCCTAAAATAGTAAAATATGAATTTTACAATCCCACACCGGTTCCAAACCAAAGTGGAAGCTTTCGCTTCCTCTATAATTCTGAGCGCTAGCTATTGTAAGCCTGTTAGAGGCAGTCAGTGTAACCAGCGCCTTCAGTTTTGAGACAAGTAAAAAGCTATGAATGGTTTGGGTCAGCCAACCCAAAACAGTTTAATTGGTTCAATAGTTTAACCGGGCATTAGAGTCGGTTTTATGGAAGCAGCCCAGTTTTCATAAATAAAAGGTTCCAGAGTTGAACCACACCGGACAAGGGGCCGGTTGGTTGGCCAACTGGTTTGACCGGCCGGTCCAGTCCAGTTTTAAAAACACTGGCGTGTAGTATGAGTCTATAAGATGGCACGTTACCTTACAGGAATTTTAAAAAAAAACAATAAAGACTATATTAATCTCAAACAGAAAGGCATAAAGGATGAAACAACAACTTGTTTTACCTTGATGACAAAATTATTGGCGATTGTTCCAATGAGAAGCGGGCCAGCAAATGGCAATATCCATACTGCAAATATGAAGAATCGAAACATCCATCCTGATAGAGCGAACCAGAGGAAGAATATGGTCTACAAAATTAAATAAGATGCAAGTGAGCTGACGGAAAATAGACAGCATAAAACAGGCCCTCCTCCAAAATGTTCACCAGACGTGATGGATGAACCACGTCATGCCAAACAAGGAGGGATTCATCGCAATTCAAGAACATAGTTGAGTCAAGAAGCACAGCATGAAACACAATACGAGGTGATACTCACAGCAAAAATTCTGCCTAATGGAGAATCCAAAAAGTTATTAAGTTGCTTCCTGTACTGCAAAAATACCAAAAACACACATTAAAAAAAGTAACTATTTCAGAAACACATAAAATGACTTCATATTCACGCATCAAAACAATATCAAGCAATAGAGCCGAAATAGGTTACAAAATTTTCACAAAGTACCTGCAAGAGATACGCAACTATTAATCTAGAATCACGAGGCGTAGGAGATGCTTAGGTGGATATTCATTTGGTCTAGCCAATGATGTTCAAAATGTGTTATTACAAGCAAAGATAAATTTGGTTGAACTGTGCAATTACCCCAAGGGCTTGGCCTGGTGGTCCAGGCTTGGGGCTTAGGGATTTGCTCCCTCCTAAGATCTCAGGTTCAACTCCCCTTGCCAGTAATTCACGGGCCACCTCCCCACGTGTAAGCATGTGAAATGACTGTGGGAGGGGCTGTAAGGATTAGTCTGAGATGTGTGCAAGCTGGCCTTGCATACCCTGCATTTCCCATAAAAAAAAGAGAAAAGAATGAGGCATCTTAGTCTTGCTCCAAAGAAGCATGGATGGTCCAAGAGGGGAGCGGAGCAAGTGGGACAATTGTGAGTATTCGAATGGTTCTTGTGTCACCTCATGGGGTTGACATAGAGCCTAGAGGAACCCATGGTAATCTTAGAACGACATGAGGAAAACACGGCAACACTTGATAGAAGTAGGGCCATGGACCCACAACACAAATGCGTAGTTAACTTGTTTTTCTCTATTGAATAAAGGACAACATTGCTTTGCAAGAATGAAATTATACAAGAGGCTGATGATGAGTCTTCCTGGGTAGGTTTATGAGACAAACGCTACATAACTGAAGGCAAACAATCCTATCATGACTCAATGGCTCTTTCAAAAACTTTAGAAAAATCTTGCATGATAAGCCATCAAAAGGAATCAGTAGATGCAGTAGCATTGCTCACTATTACACAGCTAGACTCAGACCACTAACATTTCACAAATCCACTATTCCACTTTGAGAATTCATTTGAATGCCATACTCTAGTTTGTAGAGTCTAAAAAGAGAAAAATCCATAGCTCTCCCTCTGACTCGGGAAGAGGCTCTCACACGGCCACGATTCACACCACTATTACTCAGGTAACAACGAAATTCAACCTCTCTTTTTTTTTCAGCGGTATACATTAGCGGGGGTTAAGAGGAAGTTAGCAAGTTAATCCACAAGGATTCAAAGGCTGTCCATAGCCCTGAATCACAAACGCCACTCGAATCCTGGCCTCCCACAAAGGAAGGACCAGGAGATGCCAACTGGGTGCCAGCTGGGCTAGAGCCCATTGGCAAAAAACGAAATTCAACTTAATTCTTGACGAAATCGCGAAACTAACCGCATCAAAATGCACATACGAATACATAATCAATGAAAGATAGATAGATAGAGAGAAAGGAGTGAGAGACAGGAGAGGGAGAGCTGGAAAGGAACAAACTTTGGGCCAGTTCCGACTAAAATCGAGAGTAAAAGTCCGCCACCTCTGCGTGACCTCGAAGTCGCGGTCCAGCTCCCTGGCCCGGCCGGCTGCGGACTCTGCCACGGCCGAGAGCCGCCGCGAGACGGAGTACTCTCGGTCGATGCGCTCAGCCGTCTTCTTGGTCTCGAAGAGAAGCTGCTCAAAACCATCGTTAGCGCTCCGCCACGCGTCTCTCCAAAGCTCACCGGATGCCGCACGCTTAGCGAAGCCGTCGAAATCGGTGCGACTGAAGAAGGCCCGTGGAATTGTGGAGTTTTGGCGTTGGTGGGGCCGCTGCAGCAGCCGTTGTGACTGTGATTGTGAGGAGTGTAGTAGAGGAGGGTGGTGCCATGGCCATGGCAGATTCGTCGTCGTCGTGGTCGCCACCACCACACAGTAGTACCTCATAGATTAGAGGATCTTTTCTTTGTCTAGTTGGATTAGGAAGTTGGAACAACGTTAATTATACAGTACAGACAGAAGAGAGACTCCACAATACAGAATTACGCTTTCAGGAATTTTTTGATGAAATTAAATTATGGTCCCCTTTCTCTTCACGTTTTACCATTACCCCCCCTATGTTTAGAAGTGATTGTTGTTCACACTTCACTATTTATTGCTTTGTTTAAGGAATTTAGGGAGTGGAAAGTTCACGTAAAAGCTTAACAAAAAGTTAATACTACGTAGTATTTCTCTATAACTTTCTCACAAAAATCGTCCATGGTGTACATTTTTGTTTGTAATAAGAATCTATTGCTTTTGTTATGGTCCTTATGGAGTAAAATGTAAGCATTAAGAAAAAATATACACATTGCACCATCTTCAAAAGACATATTGTACTTTGGTTTCCCTGCTTCATTTAGA
>JAOTQK010000024.1:22261904-22287223 GCA_025642025.1 Rhododendron ferrugineum | reverse complement strand
TTATTTGTTGGTTTCCTTATTACCTTTGCCTTTCAATTTTTTTTCTAATTTGATGACAATCAGTCGATATACAAACAGCTAGTTTAAGTTTCCTATTTAGTGTCCATAAGTATAATGTTTTTCAAGAATATGCAAGAGGGGCACATCTAACAAGTCGGTAAATTACTTGATTTTCTAAGGTTGGTACCCTCTATTGATAGGCTATATCTACTAGTGAGGATAGGTAATTGAAAACAACATTTTTCATGATTATATGCTTTTAAGTTTTTAAGTATTCCATATTGTATTACATACTGAAAACTACATTTAATTATGATTGGAAGACCTTTCCCCTAAAAAACTCTATTATAGTATTTATAGTGAAAAACTTCTGTTACGTGGTCTCCTATAATTGAAGTTCGAAATGATAAAAACAAAAAAGTAATAATTATGTTTGCCAACCTTCAGAATCAATTCTTCAAAAAACAAAAACAAGAAATCTTCCGAATCAATTTGCTAATTCAATTTTGATACCAAGCATTAGGACAAATACGTAATGATATCAAATTATTCAAGTATCGAGATACCGAGTTACATTTATATCGTGAGGCCGAAAATATAGTGCCAATATTCCTATTAAAATCAACTTTGATTCCGTAATGACATCACATTCTTCATGTGTCACGATATTGAGTACTATTTTTGTCGTGCTTACACGACACTATCATCTGTCTAATCAAACAATAAGACTAACTAAACACAAGCCACCGGCCCACCATAGAAAGTCAGGATATGCAGCTTGCACATGCTAAACTTTTTGAGAAAACTATTAGTCCATTTTTCTCCATCTCGTAGTAAATTTGAAGACATACTCTGGTCTTATTGGCTCTGCATAAATTAAAAATATGTGAAACGTAATAAAACAAAAAAAATTGAGTATCCAAAAGGAAAAAGGGAAGGGCAAAAAAACAAGGGGGAAATGGAAATTGTACTACTCCAATAATTAGGTGAGGAGTTGCACAGTGTAGGGTAGGATTGAGGTTGCCCTACCTAAATCATGGTTAGCCCACCTATAATCTGGAAAATTACTCTAACAACATACTACTGTATGACTGATTAATACACTAAATTACTCCAAATGTCTAATAAACTAGTAGTACAAGTATATAGTACTCCCGGCAAACGATCCCCGAACTTCACCACTCTCTCTCTCTCACTAATACTGCAACATCTCTCTCTCTCTCTCTCTAGATTCTATTGACGACGGGGCCGGGAGGAATCAATCAATTGATCGATGGGTGACTCTGGTGATAATAATTACTATAATAATAGGAGTAGTAAGACGGAGGAGGAGACAAGGGTGTCGGAAGAGGTTTCTAGAGTGGTGGAGTCGGTGAAATTGTTGCACGACTCAGCCGCCTCCTTTATTTCCACATCCTCACGCGAAGAAGACGCCCTCCGACAGCGAGCCCGAGCCCTCAATTCCACTATTCGCACACTCCGTCCTTCCATTGCCAACTTGGATTCCAAACTCTCCGATAAGGTAAAGTTCTCGAGCGACCGGATGTCTAACTTGGAACTTAGAACAAGTTTCAAATTTACGTCCAACCTTTCACTGATTTCTTATACGATTTGGATGTCTTACCATTTGTAATCGGCCTATCGTGAGCAAAGTGATTTCATTTTTCCCCCTCCGTCCCGCAAAGTTTGTGTAGTCCTCAAAACGAGAACTTAAACTAATTCATTTTTATCCTGAAAAACTCGAACTTTTTTTTGATAAATTTAAACAAGTGATTGATATTTAGTGGCTAGCGGCAAAATGTTGATGTTATTTTTTATTTTTTACAACAAAGACACATTATTTTTAAGTTTTCATTTAGGGGACCGGACAATCTTTTGGGACGGAGGCAAGCTCGAAATATATAGCAGCTCCAAATATGTTCAAGATTGGTTTTTTCCTGTAACATGCTAATCTTAAACAAGCTTTTTAACAGCCAACATGAGTCGAACTCAAGTACCATGAATCAATAAATCCCGATACGTTATACACTGTATTAAGATTTTGAATAGTGTAATGACAAATCTGTTTGCTTATGATTATTGCTCAGCTGGAAGAAGAACTATGCCGGGCTAGCTACATATTGAATGAGGGAGATACGGCTGCCTTTATTCCTAATAAATTTACTGGTGCTTTTCAGTATTTTTGGTGGTATTTCATTTATCTATGTCTTTATCAATTTTGTGTACGGAGTTCAGTTAAATTGATGTGAATGCTGCGGTTAATTTGCTATTGATTGCTGGCAGGGCGGTTCTTGCGCATGTTTCTTGGTCCAATTAATGTACGTGCCACTAGGAAAGATGTTAAATTGAAAGTAAAGGAGGAGTACAATAGCTTTAGGGTACGTCTTCCTTAAATTGTATTTATGCAATTGCAACCTTTTCAGGTTATACTATGTTTTCTGTCGTCATCTATTACAGTATTTTTCATTTATAGCGGGAATACTGGGTGCATTTGGTGTTTGCATTATGGGTAGTGTTTCAGGGCTGTGAGAGTCCCATCTGACTGTGTCACTAGAGTGACATTGGAGGGCGGTTTATTGATGTCTATGTTGGTTTCATTTTTATACGTAGGTGCTGTCTATGTTGGTTCAGGACAGTATCTTAATGCCTGAAAGTTGGATGGGGTGGCCTGACCGGGTATTTTGGTAGTCGTCGAAATGGGAGGATGCATGGGACACATGGTTGTGGCCAAAATGTTGGGCAAATACTTGGAGTAAGAAGGTGTGCCACAAAACATCGAGATTTTTACATACTTTAATTTGGATGTAGCTAGTGAATAATAAAAAGAAAGAAAAGCAAGAAGAGTGAAATTCAAGCGAAAGTATAGAACTTTTGGCGTCTCAATGAAAATTTGGACAAACTTCAAAATATAGTTCCAAGCCCCCATAATTGGATAGTGTCAAAATTTAATGTGGTTGATTTGGCTAGTGAATAAACGTGGCCAAACCTTTGATGTCTCAATGAAGAGAACTTACAAATTCGCCAAGTGTGAAGAAAGTTTTAACAAACTTCAAATATGGTTGCCTTATAAAGAAATGAATTCACTCCTGCTTTTCCCGTTGGACATCTAATAAAGAAAAGGATTGAATGAATATTTAGTTCGTATTCGAAGAGACTGCCTGTCGAGATGATCCTCTACGATCTATCCATTTGAAGGGATGGAGATATTGACTCATAAGATGTAGCTAGTCCCGAAATGTTGTGTTTATAACTCAAATCGAGATAAACCCTCAGACACCATTTTTCTGGTTTTTCTGCCTAGTGACATTTTATTGTATATTTTTGGCGCTGAGCTTGGTAACTTCTTCTGGACTCAGGCTGCACCATCGTTCCTGTTTTAGTTCTAAATTTACCCAAGTGAAAATGGTATATTCATTATTCATTGGCCTTAAGCGTGCCAAATGAGTATGTTGGGATGCATTGTGATTCACTTGTTAATTTTCCATTTGCAGAAGAGAGATGAAATGTGAATTTTGTCCTTACGGAACGATGACTAACGCTGTCAGATTTGTTTTTCTCCGGTTATTCAAGAGATATATCTAGGATGTTAGGTTGGCTACCTGTGGTAAAAATCTCGGGCATTGGAAGAGAAATATGGTGGACCTTTTCTATTGCTGTTTGGTTGTGTTCTCAATGGCAAGAAATGGGTTTCCTTAGCATTGTGATTGATTTGTTATGCATGGAGGAGACCCTTTTTTTGCGCTTTGGATTGCACTGTCAGTTTAGGAGCTCACTTCTATCTTTAGATGTGTATATTTTGATTCTCCCTACTCTGTGTATAGTCACGGAAGGAATTAACCATCTCTTAATACTTCCGTTACTGGTCAAACTAAAAAAATATAGATCAGGGAATTTTAATTGGTTTAATTATTTTTTATGCTATCATGGACAGGATAGAACTGCATTTCTGTTTCTGTTTTTCCCATCACTGTTACTTGTATTACGGTCGTGGATATGGAGCGGATGCTTACCTGCATTACCTGTTCAGCTTTACCAGGTACTTACGTGTGGAAAGTTTAATCAAGCTTTTGTCACATTTTTCTTTTTGTTGTTTATTTTGGTACCATATGTTTGTTTTGTTTCTAAGCATACTAAGCATGCCTTTTCAGGCCTGGTTGTTATTTCTCTACACGGGTTTGGCTTTGCGAGAGAACATACTTCGAGTGAATGGAAGTGATATTCGCCCATGGTAAAATTGGATATTTTTGGCATGATTTTTGTTACACTTTGTGGTCAAATGGTTGTCCTTATCCTTCATCAGTTCAACTATTTTGATTTAGAATTCGTTTCTTCCGTTGTCATAGAGTAGATTGATGCTTACATGTGCCAGATACAATCTAATTCCATGAAAGTTTTGTATGTCGAATTTTATTGTAACATAGGCGATGCTTTCTTTTTGATTTGGGAGGGGCCATCAACCTCCTTAATATCACCGGCAGGCGGCAGCATTGTTTGACTGATAGAGACCTTGATTCTGTTTATTCGTCTAATCACCTTAGAACTTCCAAGACAATGTGAAAATGCAGTGGATTCTTTTTTACTCTTATCTGACCTTGCCTTGATTGATATATGTGCAACCGTGATATTTAAGTGCACCATTCTTATGCTATTATAGGTGGATATACCATCACTACTTTGCTATGGCTATGGCGCTTATCAGTCTCACTTGGGAGATAGAAAGAGAACCTAATTGTGCCCAGAAGCAGGTCATAATTTTTTTAAGAGTATATACTGAAAGTAGTTTGCGTCGATTTTTGTAACACTGTGCATGTACTGTGCAGAAAGGGGTACAACTGTTCCTGCAATGGGCTATCATGCAAGGAGTTGCAATGCTACTACAAAATAGATATCAACGCCAAAGACTCTACACACGTATTGCAATGGGCAAGGTGCAACTAAGCAAATGCTCCTACAAATTTCTGCACGTGCTCTAACCTGTCTTTTACTTTCTCTGTTCTTTCTGCCGTCTACTTTGTCTGTCTTTTGCGCTTATGTGAAAATTTACGTATTGCATGGTTTGCAGAACTTTAATGAGTTATTTTGCTTCTGCTGGTTGAAATATTCATGCATGTCAATCCTAGGTGATTCATGTTGGTTTTTCTGACCCACCAAAATGGGTATAGGAAATTGTTTTGGTGGGCATCATTAAAAATGTTTAGGTTTCTGAAGTTCTCCTGTAAAGGTCTCCAGGCTCATAAATTTTGATACTCTTGTTGTTTGTAGGCTAGGATAATGGATGTTGTTTGGGGAGAAACTGCAGGAGTCGAAGGTCAACTATGGCTTCTTGCACCCATTCTTTTTATCTTGCAGGTGATTCAAACTGTTCATGTGCTTTTTCTTTTAAATCATCTTCAATCAAAAAACATGAAAGTAAACTGAATCAAGACTGGTGACTAGAAAAATAATTTCCTGACGATAGCTTACCAAAAGATGTGTGTACGGAAAGGAAGTTTTTGTTACTGCTATAGAAAGGAAGTTTTGCTACTCTCAAAGTGCATCATAAGAAAAACATTAAGTGTTCTCGTTCGTTACTCGCAACACTGTTGATCTCTTATGGTTTGCCATTTGAGAATTGTGGTTTTGTGCAATGTAATTTCCCAATTCTTCACAATCTTTTCTGTCTCTGTCACAATGAATTCACTTGTACAAAAAATGCACATATCAAGATCATTAAGAGGAGTTATCCTCACCAAAAAAGAAGAAATCTATGCATGATGAATAGTAGTCCAATGCTTTGCTTGTAACACACGAGTATGTATGCAATCTAACAGCATGGACGGACTCTATAGCTTCTCAAGGGCCTTGCATTTGCTCCATAGTTGTACAAGGCATTTCTTACTTTCATCTGTTTCAAATCCAATAGAAGATGCAACAAGGTGTATCACCCTAGAAAGACAGCTAAGTTCACCTTTTCTTTGTTTGCGCGCGCTAAATTCAGGGTTTCGAAGCATATGTCGGGATGTTGCTGCTTAAAGCTGCACTGGTTGGTGTTATTTCAGAGTGGCAGGTAAGAGTGATGTAATATGATGCAGAACCTTGAAGACTTTTTTTGATGGTATTTGACTTTGTGATTCATTTAGTGGGCCTTTCCGGGTTAAGTTACTGACAGAAATTGCTCGACTAATCACTACATTTGTTGGGCTTCTACTGATTACTAATTTGCTTTTGGCAGGTAATAACAAGTGGGATTCTTTTGATTATCATGGCAGTTGGGAACTTCTTAAACACGGTGCAGATCCTAGGGGCAAAGTCTCGGTTTAAAGCCAAAATGAAGAAAAGTAAAAGTAAGCCAGAACTAAATCTAGGATCCCATACATTATAATTAATGATTTTGGGAAGACCTTGGGCTCATTGAATTGAGGATGTGGGAATGGTCACAGGCAATTTATTTCTTAAACGTTCCGACTTGTATTTTGACCTTTATATAGCAGACCATCAACCGTGTTGCAACTGACTTTAGTGTGTAAAATAGAGCTGGGTACAATTGTACTGAAAAGTTGTCATACATCTGGTTTTGCATACGATAATGATAAGGATTGTGCTTTCTGGTGAACATTGCTGGTTTAGTATTTTCAATTTGTCTTTTGATTCTAAAGATGGTTCCATTACTATTTCAATTAACTTAGAAAACCTAGTCTAGATAACTCCGGACAAAGTCCTCCAAATGATACAGTGGAGACATTGCTCGATTCATTTTTCCAATTCCCATGGATCAAACTATGAGTTTTACTTGGTCAGTGGGAGATATGCATGCCTTAAAATCAAGAGGGTGAAAAAACAAGAAAGAAGCAAAACAAAGGATATAGATGACTTGAAACCTTGCTCTCGAAAAAAAAAAAAAAAAACCCAGGAAAGCTCTGATCCAAAAATACAACATGATCAACATTCAGCGTGGCATCAATGCTCCAAAGCAAAGCTTCTGAAACAACTCTTTTTTAGAATTCGTGGCCAATTGATATGATTCCCATGCTGGCTGCATTGGTGTTGTCTCGAAGAATGTCGAAGGAACCAAGTTTCTCCAAGAGGACTTTGAATGACCACCTTCTGCGTAAGAATCACATGAAGCATAGACCCCATGATGACGTCGAACAAAATTGTGATTTTCCCAGACTTCGGGGCATTCCGTAGCGACACAAATGATGTAGAGAGAAAAGCTACCTGAACTGCCGTAAGTTTGAAATCCCTGTTTTGTCTCTTACCCACACTAAGTCACAGCATACATAAACGATGAATTTTCATTTCGTCACAATAGTCTTTGGGTACTTAACTAGTCACTTTGGTACTTGGTCAGACAGATCCTCAGTTACTTGGTCGGAGGCACCCCTAGCCTGGTTATTTCTCTGCTCCCATGACTGTATCAAAATGGAAACACATGGATAGTGGTAAAAGGAATAAATCATATCAACGTATCATGCTTCCAGTTACTGTTTGCACTGACACGCATCTTCGCTACTAGGTATGGGTCCGTTTGGGGTATTTGATATAATATCTGCAGTAAAGTTACAATCTATACAAAGATACATCATCAGCAATAAGTTCGTAATTTAAATGCATCATAGAAGATGCACTAAGCCCAGAATAGTGTGATTATATACCACGGACGATGACCAATCTTTCTTTCCTTTATCCAAGAAGATTTGTTTGTAACATTTTGCTTCTAGAAGAGAGAACAATAAGATCACTAGTGAGAACCCATTAAATTACTTCTCCTAGTTGCTCTAGTACGTTGTGCAAATATTGAATGGAAGATAAAGAAAACTCCGACACCAAGGCGAAGATTTCCACTGTCATTACACTAATAATTTCTGGGATATTCAATATTTTGAGTCTCTCTAATGCAAGAACAAGATACAAAGAATGTAACGTAATAAGTCTTATCTTATCACAAAGTGGATGCAAATTGTAATTGTTCAAATTTCATATAAATAGGTCATTGAAGCAGATATACCTAAGAAAAGCGTAGGAGTTTGGAGATCATCTAAAATTCAACATGGGCACTATCTAAGGTCTTGAGCTGTTCCATCTCCTTCGCACAGGCAACTCCGGGATCAATATAGCACAACTGAAATGCACGTACAAGGGGTCAAGCACCTTAACAAATAGGAGCAGCATAAGACCAAGGTAAAGTTATTCAACTGCAGTATAACCTGGTATTGTGGTTTCCTCAGTGTGTGTACACCTCTTTTTATTAGCTTTTGCCATCCAGCGTTATCTTTGAGAGATCTTTCCAGAGCTGCTGTTTTCTGCCAGCATGCCAATAGATAGCAAAGAAACGTGACAAATCAGAGAAGACAGTAGATGTCCTAAAATACTTCTGCTAATTTGTTTTAATTTCGAAGTACATTATGCATGCATACAATATACAAACCTCAGCATTAAAAACTGAGTGGAAGAATTTTATGATGACATTTGACCAACAACTGTTTCATACCGAGAAGTACATAAATTTCCAGAGAGACATACACGTAGCCTTCATTAGCTCACAAGAAGAAAAAAATGCAATGAGTCTTGTAATTATCAATCACAGCTTGTCCAACAATTGTATCATCACGTCTTTCTAAATCTCACAGAACTCAACTAGCGAGTCACTAAAACCTAAACGACTGAGAGGGAAAAAAACATCTGCAGTATCACATACGTAGCAGATACACAATTAAGGGAAACCTAACTCTTTCGGTAAATATGTGAAAACCCCATTCTTCAACCATATTATGAGCAATGATCGGTCAGACCAAAAGCATTGATTGAACAAAGATGAGAATTAGATAACAAAGAGGAAGATATGATGCAGTAGCACCCGAATTCTAGACGAAGGATGCAAGAGGAAGGCAATTCATGAGAAGAGAGAAACTAGACAAATTGAAAAGTTCCACAACTGAACATCTTTTCGTAAAAGCCCAAAATGATTAGACAGATCTGGTCATGTAGCCACCTATACAGCAGCTGGCACTCTGCTACTGTCTCTTTATCTCGGGTATCATCTTACTTCCAGCTTGCATAAGTACAAACGTAACTACACATATTTTAACATCCAAGACTATCCTTGTTAGGGTTCAGAAATCATGTATATGCAACATCACTTTGGAACAACATACACTTTCAGCCTTCAAGGCTGAATAACTTTCATGCATACTGCTTTTTGTGGCGATTTCTATAACCAGAATACCAGATGTAATGTACAAACAGCTAAATAACTTGAAGATAAAATTTAATGTGGACAAACATACATGACCAGGGTCTAAGATTAATAGGTTGTATTGTGATCCCTTGGGCTGATGTTTGACTTGAATCCCGACGATGGTTCTTGAATGACCATCATGCTGGAAGTACAAGGGCCTGCTCATTGGAGCACTCAACAGATCATAATACAGTTAAACAGTATAGTTCTTCACGTGCAATAACATTTTCAGAATAAATAACCTAGCATTAATATTGTTCAAAACAGCCAAGGACAAATCTGATAACTTCATGAAGTAGTCAAAAAGGCGATCGCTATTAACTAGAAGTGCTTACACTTTCTCACTGACGATAACACGAGCATTGCCAAATTTAGTGAGCTTATTGTCAGAGAAGTAATTCCAAACCCAATCAATGAGAACCTGATGACCATATAGTGACATTGTAGCTGAGCTGCTACAGGTAGAAGTAACCGAACCTTTCCCCGCACATGTGCTAGAAGAACTAAGATTTTCTTGCTCGCTCGCAATTGCGTGGGGAATATTAGTAACCCCTCTACACAAATATCTGTCCATTGGACCGTACACTTTTATACCTGATGTCCCATGGCGCGAAGCAGGAGCAGAAGATTTTGCTTTAATATCCTTGCTGTCAAAGTCCACTATCCTGGCACGAAGCCCGAAGGAACGGAAAAGTGTGGCACATTCAGTGGTTCCAATCCAATTCTTTTTGCCATAAATTTTGTGATTGAAATGACTCGATCCAAGTGAGTCAAAACCCCTTTCCCAAGCAATTTCAAGCCATCTTTGGAGTGACACAATATCAGGAACATATCCGGCACCACCAAACAAAACCTCCCTCGCGTCCTGCCTTCGCACAAGCAAGTGCGAACTGAGCATCTGGATGTTACGCCAACCACAGCCCCAGCCTACATCCTCCGATTCAATGCTCTGAAAATGATCAACATAGCCTGACAATATACTTGCCGAATTTTCAGTATCCGATTCCAAACATTTTCTCAACAACAGCATCAACCCAGCTTCAACCTGGAAGAAGGGCGCTCTCATCTGTAGACCAATTAAATAGCAGATCTTTTCATCAATGTCACTGTCTCTCGCATCACTTGTCCTTCCATCACTCCTTGAGACACTACTTTCAGGGCTTTCTCGAGCATTAGTTTCATATGCCAAGTCATTGATCACCTGATTTTTCTGATGGTTAGTCGTTTGGCGAGTATGAGAGGAACCATATGATGTGGCACATACATTGTAACATGCACAACCTTGAGTAAACACATGTTCCAAGTATGTTCCACAATTTTCATGTTAAAAGATTCAAACTTGGTCATTCTTGGGAATAAACATTTAGTTGTACATATCCTTGGGAATCTCTTTGTTAATTATAAGAAATACTTAGATTTCAAGGTATAAGTTTCTTGTATACATTAGGATTAGCAATTTGTAGCATAGTGTGATAAATAGTTCTAGTGTAATATATGACAGATCCGTTTGGGATCGAGGATCACACACACGGTTCCGCCCTACTAAATAAGTTTGCCAGCAAGGGACAACACAGACATCGAGAGGTATGACAGTTCCTCAAAGAAGTTTCTATATTCCTCAAACTGGCATCTCATGGAGGTTCTTAGCAAACCATCAGCACCCTGTCTTCCTACTTGCTGCGTTGAAGTTCAAATTATCAGCCAAGCACTCCCTTCTTTTCTTTTTCTTTTTTTCCTCTCATAATCCTGGTTTTGTCTTTGTTAAAATTTGTAGCTTAATGGGTGCCACTTTCTTTGCCTTTATGCGTTGGACCATTAGCTCTTTTGCTCTTTCACTACTCCTGTACATATCTCTAAAGCTAGTTGTTCTTAGTCTTTATGTATAGTATTAGCTACTTCAAGATCATGAATCATAGGATCGTGTTCCCCACCTTGTAATACAATTCGTAATGCAGGATTCAACACATGAGATGAGACAAGTAATATATTTCTTCTGAAATTTATAGCCTTATTGAGGTAAAGTTACACACGTCCATTTAATTGAATATTCCAACATACTTAGACAGGTACATTCGAAACTAAGCCTTAGACAAAGTGGAGTATGAAAATCATCACCCTTTTCAAAAAAGTGTTTGATTGTCTAGCATTATGCTTGGTAGGTGTTTGGCAGCGTGAAATTTAAACTGCCAAACACAGCATCGTAATATTCAGCTGCGCTAACAAGAATTTAGTAATCTCAATCTCACACAAGGAGGGAGAGAGAGCGCACCGGAATAAAAGGGGGGCTAGGGGGAGCAAGCGCGATTTGTTGAGCCAACTCGATGTCCCTTGCGAATTCCTCGTCGTCGAAGTGACTGTTGGCATGCCTACACCATCATCAATTTACACTTGTCCCCCTCAATAAAAAATAATAAATACAAAATCAAAGTTTCAAGAGCAGACACACAAAGCAGGATTGAAAACAGATACTACTATACTGGTCCTATAAGATTAGAGACTAGTAGTATTTTACTACCTTTCTAGTTGGAGAGACAGAACAGGCAGATGACAGATTGGGCAAATCGAGTGATCCATATTCTCTATCTCTCTCTCGCTCCTTGGTTCTATTTCAACGCCGAAACGCTTTCTCTCTCTCTCTCTCTCTCTGGAGTCTGGATTGTCCGGATTGCAGTAGAGTAGAAGTCACGGTGACTGATGACGAGGGAACTTCAAATCGAAAGCGGACGTCAAAATATTCGTGAACCGACTCATTCTATATGGAATATAGAAGTCCGGAATCGGGCCCGGACTGCTTAATTTTCAAGAACCCAACTCTAGGTCCAGCCCAGGGGCCTTTGGAAATTGGGCTAGTAAGTACTCTATCTTTGTTCTCGAGCCTGTGGACATATGGGCCCTTTTTCTTTTTTTATACAGAATTTCGGTTTGGGAGAAGCACAAGGCTCAGTTCACGTTTGGACGGCAGAGGTGCGGTTGGAGTGTTCGCAATCGTCGGATAGTGTTTTTAACGGTCGAGAATTAAAAAAAAAGAAGGAAAAATTTAACTTTTTCCTGGAAAAGTTTTTTAAAATCTGGACCGTTGAATGCAAAGATGAACGGCTGTGATACAACTACATGAGCTCTTGGACTGCAGAGAAGCCGAGTACTTTTTTTTTTTATCTTCTTGCAGTTGTTTTTATTGTTTCTATTAATAATAAATTATTAAACTATTTGTACTTGTTAATTCATTTTCACAATATTTGAGTTTTGCTAAAACTTCAACATGATCGATCATGTCGAAACTTCAACTCGTGTCTTTGATTTGGTAGTTTTGATTCATTCATGTATTTTGTGATGAAATCTTTTCCCTTCGGGTGATGAATGAATTTCTTGACGTTGATCAAAACATGATCGATCATTATGGAAAGAGTATATTAGTTCTATATTCTTAATTTCACAATCAAATATGGCCAGTGGTATATACAAATGATCAGTTTGTGTTAAGCCTGCATGTTATGGGGAAAACGCATCACAACTTGGCTTCAACTCCTTGGCTTGTAATTTGTGGTAATATTACATATAGTTGCACAATGATGCAAATTAACTACTCATCAGTTTAGATTTGCCATATTATGGATGGCAGGAGAGAGTGAAAAATTAACACGGTGAAACTTATAGTAATGTTAAGCCAATAGCATGAACTACAAAACTACAGTAATTAACAAAAGCAGTAAAAAGAAGAGAGATTTATACTAATAAATACTGTAATAATTTTACGAGATAATAGGGCAACCGTTATAAAAGCACGGTTGACGATTCTCAGACACTTGTTTTACGAAAGCAAAAACAAACTAGACCCTAGCTAGCTACCTACCTACCTAGCAATTAATAGGCATAGATAACAACTCATTAAATAATTAAGCAAAAACAAGTAGTAACTAGTAATTAATACGTAATCTAACTATATAGAACCATTTGATCTGGTCATCATCTTTTTCTTCAAAAACAGCTTCACCAACTCCTCCACCACCACATCTATATCCTCCTCTCCTTTGATTCCCAGGACTTGACTCAACTCTCTTGCTTTCTTCCTCACCCCCTCCCCATCACGCTCAACCACAACCTTCTTTATCACTTCCCCCACCCTTTCCCTATCAACTCTCCCATTCTCATCCCTCACCACCTCCATCCCAACCCCCACCTCCTCCACCAAACGAGCATTCACCGGCTGATCAAGGTGCATGGGAATCGCAATAAACGGCTTCCCATATCTCATCCCTTCCATCACCGAGCTCCACCCGCAGTGACTCACAAACCCACCAATGCTTGGATGTTGCAAAATCTTTACTTGGCACGCCCACCCATCCACCACCATCCCTCTGTCTCCCACCCTCTCAAGAAACCCTTCAGGCAGAGCCTTTTCAACACTAGTAGTATTTTCCCCCTTTGGAAACCTCAAAACCCACATGAAATTAACCCCGCTTAGCTCCAAACCAAGTGCTATCTCCTCAATCTCATTATCAGACAAGTAATACTCAGTACCAAAAGAAACAAACACCGTCGAACTTTTCTCCTTCTTGTCTAGCCATTCAATGAACCCTAAATCATCATCGCCTTCGTTAGCACAATCTTGGACAAGCGGGAGAGGAACTACCTTCTTCCCCACCATTTTAGAAAGGTACTCAATGTATTTCCCTTCGACTTCTTTGAAACTCTTTATCAAAACAATGTCGTTAGATTTTTCAAGACAATCAAAACAACGTGTTTTGTCTTTATTGAGGTTTAGAGGAGGATTTAGCAAATGGGAACGATCGACATTGTCATACTCGCGGAAATATATAGATTTAAACTCCCACTCAGAAACTCTGTATAAGTAGTGGTGCTGCATGTAGGCAGTCATGGTGGCACTACTAGTGATGAAATCGACAGCCGGGATATTATAAGAAGAAGCGAGATCCGGGGCCCATGGTTGAAGAAAATCGTAAATAAGCAAGTCGGGTTCTAGTTTTTGAAGGAGTTTAGAAAAATCTTCTTGGGCGGAATCGAAGGCTTGTTTGAGGGTGGGCATGAGATTGAGAGGAAGACCTTTAGTGGTGTGAGATTCTGCAGGGAGGTTATCGGTAGGGAGTGGTAGTTCAACCAGTTCGATTGAAGCGGAGTATTTTGTTTCAGTGAGTAGTTTTGATTTGATGGAGGTGAGATTAACAGGGGTGGAGCAGAGGTAGATTTTGAAGTTCCTAGTGGAAAGCTTTTTTGCTAGCTCTAGGAAAGGTGAGATATGGCCATGAGCTAGCCATGGGAACATGATGACTGTTATGGTGCTTTGTTTTGAATCCATGACCGTCTCTTTCTCTCTCTTGATATATTGTTGCGCTCTCTCTCTCTTGATTGTTGCTCTCTTTGTATGGTGATGGTGATGGTGGTGGTGTGGGGATTCCGGGTGTGGTGTATATATAGAACTAGCTAGCTAGGGATGGGCCGTGGTATATATGCATGGGGTGAATATTGTTTTGAATTTGGAAAAAGAAATTAACCAAGGAATTAAGGAAGGAATAACGGAAAAGATCAAGAAGTTAATTGGCAAAATTTGATTTTCCTATTTTGCATGATAGTACTATATTATATGGTTCCCTTCCCTACAAGTTAACGAGAAAATCAAAGTATATATATATATATAGTAGATTTGCTTTGGTTGGGAATTTGGAAGGAAATCGAGTGTCGTTTATGGATGTTGGATCTTAAATACAGTATATATATATATATACAGATATTCTAGTTGCAGAAAATGAAATAGATATTCTCCCATTAATTAATTGTTGAAGAAGCCTCTACTTTCCCATTAAAAATAAGATTACCGCATGCACAAATATGCATGCCGCATGTCTACTTTCCCATTAAGACTTGATTCAATTATGGATAGAATCATGCATGGAGGGAAAGGACAATCTGAGATAAAACAACAGTAGGAAATTAAATAAAGTGAAAAAGCTTCTCGTTTAAATCCCCTGGCCTCTCCATTCCAAATACTATACAAAACTTTAGTCATGAGGGAAACAAATCAAGGAAAAAACATGCATTCAAGATCAACATTTTCCAAAAAAATAAAAAGATTTCTTCGATTCTGAATTCACTGGGCAAACTCGAAGCTTAATTAGATACCCAACGGAAAAGTAGGTATTGTCTTTTCGGGAATATCTAAGTATGGTAAAAAAATTTAAAAGCTATTGGAAGGTATCCTATCCGATATGAATATACCTATTTAGGATTTATTTTTCTATTTTGAGACGTAACTAAAAAGAAATACTATTAAATTTGTTCCTCAAACTTTAGATTTGTCTAATTTTCTTCTCCCGAATTAAAAGAAAAAAAAAGAACGAGGAGGGATATATGGTGTCGCACTGTAAAGCAAATTTTTTTCATTTATTTAAATCAAGCTTTGAGAGCTCATTCAAGACCTTCTCGAACTATATTATTCAGCGCAAAATAAGCGCCCTTTTTTTTGCTACGATGATATATTTCTCACAATACAGAAAAAGTTTGTCTTATCGATAGTTGACAAAGAATGTGCAACAGCTAACAAATAAATTCCACCAATACTTTAGTATGCAGAGAAAGATACTAGAAGACAAATTTGCAACTTACATAAACGTTAATGAACCCATTAGTCATCAACAAACCTATAGGTATAGCCCTCTAGTGTAACTGCCTCAAGATTATGGGATTCATATTCCTAATCATTTTGTGAGGCTCAAGTGCGTTGAATGATTCTAGATACATCTATGTCCAAATTTGTGCACCGAAATCTGTGTGCACGGACTTTCTGAAATGAATATGAAGATAAAAAGAAAAAAATTAACTGCTTCAAAGGGTGGAATCAATCTTGGAACAATGCACGCTCGGGGTACAGTGAAAATATGGAACTCTGCCTGCCATCTTCTCTGCTCTTTCCTCCCGAAGAGATCGAAATGTCTTAGAAGAACAAATTCAAGGCGATGAAAATGGGTATTGTCAACATGAAGAGATTTGGCAATCGAATGTTAATTGAGGTGGAAACCATGTCTGTGATCTTTCCATTACTGCGTTGATTCTGTATTAATGTTGGTGGAGCTGGTGTTGAACCATTTGATCTCCCCGTCCTGCATTTTATATATCCTTGAAAAGTTAAATGATTGCCTGTTGGAATCCAGAATGCATAAGTATATGGAAACATGACATAAGCCTAAATTGGATTGCAGAGAGCCCGAGGTGGGCTCTGAGCTCTCTTCATTGATCCAAATTGTTCATCATGCAAATCGCAGTGAGCAAATTACCCATGCAAATACCAGGTTTGTCGAAGATTGACACTTGACAAGTATGATTTCTGGAGTGATGATTCTAATAAGAAAATACTGATTCAATTATGAATCAATTGTCGATCTCTGATCAATTGTGATATTTTCGAGAATAATTTTCTCAGCAGAACTTAGAAACTGAGCTGTTCGGATCACTGTGATGTGAACTCACATCCTGCCAATTGTACTACATAATTCACATAATAAATAGTAAATAAGTTTTTCTCACAAAGGATTTTTACCCGGGGAAACTGGGGCAGAAGATGATGGTATAATCGAAAGCCTTGCAAGTGAAAGTGCTAGTGCCATCATCAAAAGCATAGCTATAAGCTGTGGGACAAGCTCTCTTGAAAATAGTGGAATAAAAAGATGGCCTGCACGTAGTTGGGTTAGCAAACTCCCCGCTGCAGCAGTATTCGGCCAACCCAAATGCGCCGCACGCACTCTTGCATGCAACCACTCCTCCTCCTCCTCCTCCTCCGCTAGTTTCCTCTAAGCTGCCAAGATCTCCGCTGTCCACCACCTGAAGCTCTTTTGGGCAACCTGCTAACTTGTTATCATCAGTTTCATAAGCACCAAGCTGCAGTGTCCCATATATAGACTCTTAATTCCCTAGTGTATCCGAGAAAGAGTATGAGATACGAGTCTGATGTACTCAAATTGTACACTTGCGTTATTCATCATGGTTTGAAGCTTGCATTTTATAGGAGGGAAAATTTCTAGGCTTGAAATCGTTAGTGTATGGAAATCTTGTTCTAGCCCTCCAAATTCGAGTTTTACCTTGAAATCCCCTTAATGCAAGTACATTTCTAGGATGGACTACAATCATGAATCCCTAATAAAGTAGACGACTAATATGATTTCAAAAGCAGTCTCTGTAAACGCCAGATTTTGAAATCTCGGGCGCGACAGTCTCTTCACCCTTAAAAGGACTAGGCTTAACAATTTATGTCATGGAGCTGGCCATGGGTTTTAGTTTAAAGATTCGACTTTCGAGCAATTCATTTAGTAGGTCATGAATGTGTAGATCTTCTATTCGTAGCCATCAGAGTGGATTACATGTCCTCAAGAATATGATGCCAAAATTGTTTTAATGAAGAATGCAACTCGATCAAGTTTTTACTAATATCCAGTCAAACTGATTTTTTTCCTGGTAAAAATGTTCTAATTAGTTGACAAGAGCCGGGTCCATTTTTAAATACCAAGTGGATGGATAATTTGAAATCATATTACCCATGTTGATGTCAGAAACACAGCCGGTTGCATTGCACTCCCCACTAACCCCTCGTGGGGAGGCAACAAGAGGTATATTGTATCCATCAACGAGGCTGACATCATAGAAATCTTTTCCATCGCCGGCTCCAAGTGTTATCTCAAAGAGAGATGCTGGCGGTGTGGCGCCCATTCCGTCGCACTCCAGCCTCCCAGCACAATCCCCTGTTTGGCATTTACCCATCCCAAACCCATCAAATTGGCACCCTGTCCTAGCCCATATCCTCCCTGACCACCCCACAGTTGTCGGAATACTGACGCTTTGGCGAGAATCCAACCGGAACCCTGTTGTTGGGAGTTGCGGCGTCCCTGCACCGGCAAGGGTGCCTGGCCAAATAGTGTATGGACAATTGTTGGTAACGGTGAATGTGCAAGCAAATGAAAGCCAGAGGAAAGAGTTGGAAAGAACGACCATCAAGAAAATCCATGGGTTTGGTGTAATCAGCATTGGGAAGACTGTCGTCGTTCTGTTTCAAATTTTCAGGGGAATGGGGTGGTTGTCAGATAAGGAAAAGGGCCACTACTACATATTGTACTAGAAAAAAGAAAGAATCTGGAGATTGTGGGAGAAAAGGATACTATAGAAAACAAAAAGGGTAAACGGTTGCTTTGTTAGATCCATCAGCCGCAAGATCTCCCTTTGGGGTTTAGTATTTCTTTGCTTATCTTGGATGCATGGCCTCATCATGAAGCAATTCCTATCTTTACCAATTGCAGGGTACTTTGACTGTGGAAGGAACAAATTAAACATGAAACACTCTGAAAAAAGAAACATAGAAGCCCCCCACCATCATATCAATATGATAGCTTGTTAGTGAATTATGTCGTGTGATGGATTGGTAGACCAAAACTAAATATGGCTAAAAAGAGTCCCTTGAACATCTGAAACAGGCTAAACAGCTGCTAATTGAAGAGGAAAAAATCTCAAGAGTTCCTGTTGTGTCCAAAAGATATAGATTTATTTAAATCGGGACGAGATTAGCAAAATCCACTTACAGAACAGAACTCAAGAGTTAGTTCTATTGCAAAGAAAGCAAAAGAGAAAAACAAAAACATCTTTTAAGTACTACTCCATAGAGACAGACCAATAGAATACATTTACCCCAATCCAAAATGCAGAATCAACGCAATGGAATAAAACTCTGTATATTACGTACATGAAACCATTAAGAATACAGCATTTCAGCCATCTGTTTTTTTAAACCAACCACTAAAACAGTGCAAAGAAGCCGTCACCTGTTCAAGCAAGTACTTGTTTCACAATCCGGGCAACATCTGAATCATAACCTTCTAGATTAAAGCTAGACAGCTATAAGCAAGTCACCTCTTGATGAAAAAGCCATACTCATTTGGCCCAAAAGCTCAGGATAAAAATTCTAGCAAATTGTACAAAGTACTCCTATATAGAAGTGAAGCAAGGAAACTTCAACGTAAAAGGAACTGGAACACCACCACAGTAAGTGGCCACCATAATCGTGAGATGAAAGAGCAGATTGGCTAGCAATGTGAATGAACCAATTCACACGCAACCAATGAGCCCAGAAGCCAAAAGAAGAGTTAGAAACAGAATCCTTGTTTCAGAGGTATTACATCAGTTGCGACCTTCAGAAAGCCACCAAAAAGCTGTTCCAAAATCTAGTGGTCCAACAAAAGCTATGGCCACCGAATGTTTTCATCAGTTGTGGCTTTTCATCAACACAAAATCATCAGGCCTTCGAGGCAGAAGACAATCCTTGGATTTTCTCAATGCCAATGAGATGATTGCAAATAAGCAGGGAAAATTATTCTTTGTTCCATAATCCATGTCTGTTGCGGTTATCTTATGCTACGGCAACCGAATGCTTTCATCAGTTGTGGGTTTCCATCAAACGCAAAATCCTCAGCCTTAGAGGCAGAAGACAATCCTCGGGTTTTCTCACTGCCAATGAGATGATAGCAAATAAGCAGTGAAAATTATTCTTTGTTCTTCATAATCCATGTCCGTTGTGGTTATCTGGCGTCTCGAATGATGAATCTCCCTTGTATGGCCACAAATGAGACGGATAAAACTGGCCCAAACTTAACATGCACAATCGGATTTCCAAAATCCCTCAGTGCCCTCTTAGGGCACCATTGCTCCCCAACTGCAAGCTGCAAGCAGATGGAGAATTTCCATCCCTGCATGAATAATAGATGAACCACATTAGGAATACTCACATTAGTACAAAAATTCTAAAACAAAATGATTCAATAGTGATAACAATAAGCAAGTTTCAACTCTCCTGAGTGATACATGCTTCAACCTGCAAAAATAAAATTAGCTTCAGGAACCCATAGATTAAAATCAGTATGGTAAAAATGAAAAGATCATTAAGAATAAAATGGGAAAGAAACTGGGTCATTCCTCTTCGACCTGAAACACAGTGGGAAAAGGAATCAATCAGAAATTGATATAAATTTTATAGAAGACACAAACGGGAAATATCCTTCATTTGTTCTGGGAAACCTGTACAGCATGAGCGAAGTGAGTAACATCAATCCTAGTAATGATAATGCTCCCGAAGATAAGATAACAGATATCATTGTAGACGGAAAAATTAAACAAACAGCTTTAAAGCACAACAATTCAGGTGCTTATCACAATAAACAAGACCCAAACAGCACAAGTGCTTCAGGTGGTGAAAATGACGAAGTTCAACTATCCAATGAACCACAAGAAGGGTAAACCCATATTTGCAGACATAGGCAACATATCACTAACTTCTAGGAAAATGATATGCAGTAAGAAACTGCTCAGCCAAGGTGCCCAAGTGAAGGTAAAATTCTCAAATGAGAATTACTGAATCAGGTATTGCTAAAGTACCCTGTACTTGTCATAGGTTAGATTCTGAAGCAGTAAAAAAGTAGATATATGCCCTGCGTAATATCACTCCAGCTTTACAGTGACCCGCGCAAGAATTGCTACTTAGTAGAGAGATAACCCTGTTCAATCTCCTACAAATTCTCCAACTAGTAAAAGAGCTACATTCCGTTAAACAAGTTCAGAAATAAAAGTTCTTCCTACAGATAGACAGGACAGATCATGTCCTCCGTAAAAGTACCCAAAACAAGTTCTGTTATCCGTACTTGCTGAATGAAAGGCAAAACATCAAAATGTAAAATAGAAGATAGAGATAGATGGTTATTTATTCTGTCTAGCTCATATCCATGCCATCTCCAATTGGACTGCAGATTGGACCAACGGCAGAGAAGGTTCTCTCAAAAGGAGAGGTAGGGAATTGTGCATCGCGCTTGCGCTTAAAGGCACAACAATCAGATGGGGAACTCTCAGCATCAATCTTCCTCCGGACACCTCTCACTGCATGTTCCTCATCCAGTGTTAGAGGGAAAATCTGCTTGCTCACTCTGCAAAGGGAGCTATGGTTGTCATATAGAATTCTCTGGTTACAGTTTTTGTCACAAATGTGTGTCAGTCCTGTTAGCCTGCAGCGGTACATGTTACCACATACGTGCTCGTTTGCACATTTCCAATCGCACTTGTGGACAGGGTTAGGCCCATCCTGGCCTAGAATACTTGACATATATATAACATTTGTAGGAATGGCTACTGTAGATTTGCCATATACCTCCATTGCTTCCTTAAACTTCAATCTCTTTATGGAAATTCCACAACACAAGGCCTCGCCCCAGAATGTTCTGCAGAACCCACCACAACACGAGAAACTATGAGTCAATGCAAATGGGGTCTTCTCTAAGGACGATGGTGATGACGATGACGAAGAAGCCGCTAAAGACATGTTTTTTTCACAAAGGTGGGGAGTAGGGATTTAAACCATGGGAAAGGAGAAAATGGTTTAAATAATAATATAAATCTCTAAACTAATACGAGTAGTTATTATACATGGAGCCTAAGAGTATTAACTGCACGAACAATAGAGGATTGCATCTCTCTCAGGCTCAGCTTTCTAGCATCATAAGATTATATCAACAAAGATGAGAAAGCTAGCAAAATGTGACATTTATGAGTCCGAGTGAGATAAGGAGAGCTGAGAACTGTCGTAATGGAAAGCAAGTAAAATTTAATCGTCACAGATAATAAAACGTAGGAACTAAAAACCCCGGAACTAGAATTATTCTAAATGTTGAAAGTGAATCCATCAATTCCAGTGAATGAGGAAGGAAAAAAAGGGGAAGGATGTTAGGGCAGTAATGGTCTCAAGGAAGGATGTACCTTATATGTAAACCAATTAGAAGAAAATCTTGTCGATGAACACCACTCACCTAGAATTACCTCATTCGTACTTCCTTCAGTTATATATATATTTAAACTTCTTAAATTCATTTGGTGGTCAAACCATAATTCAGTTTAGTATATCCATCCTAACTAACAAGATCTCATAATTAGTTGCAAACCATCACCAAACATGTGCTTTACCCACCTAAATTACACCATCCAAATTACTGTAGGTATAATCTCCAATTTGAGTGTGTTTCAAAACACGACAGAGAAACAGTAACTAAAACCCTAAAAATTGCAAAATGATCAACAGGAAAACAGAATCAACTAGAAAAGAAACCCCAAAAATATATGCATACATACAAGAAGACAAAGATATAACGAAAGATAACAACAAAATTGACTCACCAGCAAACGAAGTGCCGAACCCACTCTTTCTCTCTCCAAGCTCCTTTCAATTTCCCACCTACTGGCCTACAGCAACAAAATAAATACTACCAGCAAAATCTTTTGGAGCAAAGGGAGGTGATATTTATAGAGAGAAGATAAGGTGATCCGTTTAATGTGACGGGCAAGTAGTAGTTGATGAAATGAGAGTGAAATTGCATCGAAATGTGAGTTTATTTGGTGTGCATTTGTCGTGGTTGTTTCTGTGCGAGTTAGACGGAGGTGGATTCCTGGTCAACTGCGCAGGGAAAACTATTCAATACTTTCTCGAGCATTGCTATCAGCTGCACAAAACTGAAATGGGATTGGTGAATACTGGAGACGACGTTTTGACTCTGTTTCTTTAGGAATTGTGTAAAACGAATTTTGGACGGTCCGAATATTAGAGGGAAAAAAAGAAAAGAAGAGAGAGTGGTAAGGTGAGAAGAGAAAGAGGGAATAAATTTGAACTATCCAAAACACATTTAGACGGTTGAGATTTCAGACGAGTACTGTCACGTGATACTCACTCGACATCAAAAAATACCTCGTGTAAAACAATAGGGAAAATGAGCATAACTACGGAATATATATTATCCTACGATTGGGAAAATGATGGAGAAAATGAACATAATTAACTAGGATAGGATAGGATAGGGAGATTAATGTTGCATGGAACTGCAAAAAAGATTTCTCGCTTTCTTTTGGAAATACTCCAATACTCTCTTCGCACGTATTTTGTTCTTGGGAAAATAAGTCAAACAAAAAATCATCAGAGAGACATGATAAGCCTTTTTTCTAAAGCAGGGACATAAAACCCAATTGGGCTAGTCCTGGACTGCAATCTTGGGAAGAATTTTTCACAGGACAATTTTCGTAGTTCAGTCCACATTTGGGAGACCCATTATAGTATAGACTACAGACCAAGAGCAAGCTCTAAACGTGGGACAGAACTCCTATCCATTTTGTGGTGGGTCCTTTCTGGACCTACAATATTAATTGAAATCGTTTATTTTTAAAGATCGTCGACTATGTCATTCACGTAAAACTACTTACTTTAACTTGATTGAATATCGATGATATCATGCGATGTCTTTCTTTTCAAATATTCTACCGTTAACAAAGGTAGAGCCCACCTATGAGATTGAGATGCATATATAGCAAAGTAACTTTGAAATTCCAAGCAATTCTCTCATAGAAGTACTTTCAACAAACGTATTCAATTAAACTTTTGGTAGTCCAGTGCTTTCTGACGAAAATTTGAAATTATAAAAGGCAGGAGACCCAATCAGTTTACATACATAGAATATAAAGGGATCATCAAATTTGTTATGCTTCAATAATTGACTACTGGCTAGCTAACTATAATCATACAGTTAATACAAATTGGGTAGAGTAAGACGTACGATACATACCTACTGTAACACGCACGTACAAATGATCAGCCTCTATCTACTGGCCGGCTTCAAGATGACCAATTTCAATTCGCTCACGCAACAAACTCGAAGTGGAAAGGGACAAGAACAAAATGTTAGGTACTACTTCCCCAAAAAAAAAGCAACAAATTATAATTTCATTTAGTTACCGTTTCTCGTCATCCTAATAAATAAAATTAAGCAAGATAAATACTTCAAATGCAGACCAAAGTGTACATATTCAACAGACATAAATGTATGAGTCGTCTCACGTCTACTACCAGGTCCAGGTGAAATCACGTGTATTGAACCAGTCTGAATACATCTACGTACGTTCAAATTTATGCACTTTTTGACATGTGTAGGTAGAATCTGTACTCAATTAACAGATCAAGAGAACGACTTGAAGACAGCTCACCTTCCTCGATCTCTTGACATTTGAGTCTGGCCCTACCACATAATTTCTTGTTTTTGGTGTATGGGTTGGTAAAAGTTGGTGTCCACTTGGCAATCTAGTATCCGTCCACGTGTGAATTCTATTCGCACTTAAAACAGATGCATATACTACATCATATGAGTACCTCAACATTAAATTCTTCATTCTCTCCTTTGAAAATAAGGAACGTAACTAAGTGATCGAGGTACAATCACAGAGTCATAATGTACGTATATGTGATAATGGTATGTCAAATCAAATGGCAAGGAGTGGGCCGGGGCTAGGGCTAGCTCCAGCTGCCGCCCAAGGAACGGTTTGAGGGGCTCAACATTAAGTTCGTTTGTTAAAGCACCGTTTGGCATATATCAAAACACTCAATTGACTTGTTGAATTTTTAATGAATTCATGTAAAAAATTAGTTCAATCTGATATCACTAAGAGCTTTTTTAGAATTCGTAAGAGTGTACAAATTCTGAAAATGCCTTTAGCGATATGGGATTGTGTTGATTTTTTAATCGTCATTTGGGCTATAATTGTTTTGCTAACCATAATCCATCAAAAGACCGAAATATACACTGTATTGGGTTCTTAGGCATAGGGGAAAAAAGAAGAATTAAGATAATTTTAAAGAAAAAACTTCACCGGAGTAATAGAAATTTTTGGACTATTTTCCTTAATGGTCTTTTTGCATTCGACTAATCCTTACAATTGGCTCGCTCCCCTTCACTTGCTAAGGAGATTTTCATTCATACGAATTTAGGATTTCGACTGAGCTCTTATTAATTAGAGTATAATGTTCCAATCATTTTTACTTTTAATTTTGGGCAAAGCATTTACTATAATTTATATAAAGAAGATCATCTTGAAAAATGAAAATTATTTGTAAATATAACGCGTAAGAGCTAGCTATTGAGAGGTGGGGGCAGTGGCGGACCCAGGAATTTAACATAGCAGGGGCACCAATTTTTTTTGTAACCGTAATATACGAGTTACAGTTAAGCACATTTACTCCAAAATAATTTTAGCATTC
>JAOTQK010000024.1:22216690-22259051 GCA_025642025.1 Rhododendron ferrugineum | reverse complement strand
GATGGAATCCCATCTCTCTATTGGAAATATGCTAATGTTTGTTGCTGCTTTGGATGTGCTGTTGTTGCTTGGTTTAAACTTTTTATGTGGTATTTACTTGGATTACATAAGCAAAGTGATAGTTCTTTGTAGCTAGCGCTTAAAAGTTTAGTTGGGTGAGTGCCGTAAGCACGGGTAATTCTTTTTCGTGCCACTAAGAAGAGAATCACATACTACACACTAATGAAGCCACTA
The DNA here is from genome assembly GCA_025642025.1 of Rhododendron ferrugineum. Classification (NCBI taxonomy): domain Eukaryota; kingdom Viridiplantae; phylum Streptophyta; class Magnoliopsida; order Ericales; family Ericaceae; genus Rhododendron; species Rhododendron ferrugineum. The sequence continues at coordinate 22,258,817 of JAOTQK010000024.1, read as the reverse complement.
GCTAGCAAGTGCCGTAGGCACGAGCAATTTCAACAAGGGTGCGTAGTGCCGTAGGTAAGGACAAACACTAGTTTGTTATAGTTCGGACCAAGAATACTGTCAGTTACATGAAACCCCCTTAAACTATGTCTCTTTTCCGAGTTGCCACCCTCGTGTTCAAACTCAGACACTCAACCCCCTTATTGTACTTGCATTTTAGCATTATACACCTTCCATCAACATTCCGTTAAGAGTTGGGATGAGAAATGGCATGTGACCATCACATGACTGAGATAAATGAAACTTTAAGACAAAAGTACCCTTTTGATGTGGGTTTTCATCCAAATATGCCTTTCACTTCTGAGTATAAAGTGTAAAACTCTTTCTCTCTCTCTCCCGGTAGTAGTAGTACTACAAAACACCTTTTTTAATTTGGGACCATGAACCAACTAATTCATACATCATATCCCTACCGAAAACCCAGAAGAAACCCTAATATATTCTTCCTCTTTCTCTATCACCCATCAAAGCCTTCCCCTAAACACCAAAGCGGAAAAAAAAAATCCCCTTCCAAATTCCTTACAAAATCCAAGTCCCCCACTCTTAACTTCTCCGATTGCCAAGCCAGTAGCTCACGGAAGATGTTTAGATTTGGTGAAGACGAGTTTAATCGAGGTGGATTGGAAGGGCCACGTGATCTCGTCGTCGTTGAGGACTTGTCCACTCTTAACCGCTTCGTTTTCTTTTAGTTTTCTTCATGCTTTCGTACATCACAACATATGTTGCATTCTCTTTCAATTTTTTGCAAAGCTAATTGTTCAATAATAATTGGGTTTTTGTTTTTCTCTCATCAGACGCTAGTAGGAGTATATGTGCCTACCTATTGGGCTTCATTTCGTTCCTTGTGAACAAGCAGTGAGGCATACTTGCGTTTTCAGAATAAAAAATGTAATCACCATCACAGTGATGCATGCCTAATAAAGTCAATCATCCATAATGATATCATTATGGGGTCCCACTAATGAAAGGTGATTAACACTGGATATTTATGAGAAAGCAACAAGTGCTCCGGTCCTTCATGAGGTCACATGTTCCATTTTCACGAAGACCAAATATTTCAAATCTTGGGACCACTGGAGGTTATGCCGGATCGTTTCCTTCCAGATCCCGAAATTAGTCGAGGTGCGAGCAAGCTGACTCGGACATCCGGTTCTATAAAAACAAAAACAGGGTGATTAGCACCCTCTAATTTACCCAAGTTTTTTTTAATTGTTGAGTGCCAAATTGGTGAAGGCCTCCTGCATTATTCAACCTTATTATTATTATTATTATTATAATGTCTGAATGAGCTACTTCTCCTAAAGATTTCATCGATCTATATTAATAACCCAAAGGAGTGGGCCCATGGACTGCTAGCTCTAAGAGAGGTGTTTGTGATATTGGTAGATACATATATATATATATATATATATATACATACCATCATAGGTTAGCAAACTCTATTTTCACTCCAAAATTTGTTAATTAGCAAGTCCATGTGAGCTAGCTGATGTCATGAACTTGTTGTTTGGTTGCAAAGATCGAGTCTAATAGTAGTAGTAGGAGTATAAAATAAGGGAGGGAGGGAGGGAGGGAGTGTATAGTACAGTAATTTCGGAGCTAGAGTAAAAGGCCGGGAGTGCATGTCAGCTGTGTGATTCTATTGGAGTAGAATCTAGGCATATGTTTTTTTCAAAGCCTTTAAAGCTAGGGAAATCCCTGACTCTGAGTTGTCACCAAAGTGACTGTTGGGGCGGAAAAGTATTAGTAGTAGTAGTAGTAGTACTGTACTAGTGGAGAGAGAAACGGAATAGTGAGCCACCGCGCGGATAGAATATTCTTCAATAGTGCGTTTTACACTCCCTTTCCCAAGTAGGAATTCTCTTCTCTTCTCTTCTCTTCTCTTCTTTAAAACTCGATCACTCCGAAATACTCCTAGCTAGCTAGTGGAGAGAGAAACGTAACGGAGAGAGATCTTTTAATTTGTTTCCTTTGTTTACTACGTACTCCAAGCCAAGTCGATACTAGCTAGCTAGCTAGCTACTCCGGCCAGTACTCCACAATGGAGGCACAAATTCTAGATTACACCTTGGTACCATTAGGCCTACTAATAATGGTGGGATACCACATCTGGCTCCTCTATCAGGTCGTCAACCACCCCTCCACCACCGTCATCGGTTTTCACGCTATCAACCGCCGCTTCTGGGTTTCTGCTATGATGGAGGTCGGTCCCTACCTAGCTAATTCCCCATGCATCTCTTATTTAATACAGTACTACTCCAATTTTTCCTCTTTCTTAATTCTTCGTTTTCATATATATATATATGAGTATATTCTCTCTCCGCTCATGCATACTGAAAAAAGATTCAGCTGGCCGGATTTGCAAGCTCCTCCTCTTGTACGTAAAACTGTAGTAACTTAATTGCATGTTGTGAATAATAATAATAATACTCTTAGTGATCTAATTATCAATATGGCTAGCTGGCTGCAGGAGTCACCAAAGAACGGGGTTCTGGCAGTGCAAACCCTGAGAAACAACATAATGGCGTCAACCCTGTTGGCATCAATGGCGATCATGCTATCCTCACTCATCGCCGTCCTTATGAGCAACCAGGGCGGTTACAGCTCCCCCGGCGGATTCGTGTACGGAGACAAAAGCGAGCTAACGCTAACACTGAAATTCTTCTCCATATTAGTCTGTTTCTTGTTAGCATTCTTGTTCAACGTCCAGTCCATTCGTTACTACAGCCACGCCAGCATACTAATCAACGTCCCACTAAAGAATCAGCAGGGGCAGCATAGTCATCATGATTTGACGGTGGACTATGTGGGGAGGACTGTGAACAGGGGAGGGTATTTCTGGGCACTGGGTCTGAGGGCCTTTTACTTCTCTTTGCCTTTGTTCCTCTGGATCTTCGGACCCATTCCGGCCTTTGTTAGCTGCTTTGTTCTGGTTTTGATGTTCTATTTTCTTGATGTGACATTTGACTTTCGTGGGGTTGCTAATGCCTCCGACGACCACCACCACCACCACGAGGAGGATGTGGGGTGATAGACCGGTCAACAGTTAATGTCTTTCTAGTATATTACTCCATGTGGAGGGAGCAATTGGGGCCGGTTTGTATTCAACTTAAGTTGAATTGAATTGCTCCTCCTATATATATATATATATATAAGCTACGTCGTCTGTGGCGTACTACAAGTATTGAATTAAATAAGATTACCGTTGAGTTTAATTAGTTACTTAAATATTTGTTTTTTCTTTAAAGTACGTACTTTTCCTTGAGCGCAAGCAATTGGAAATGTGATGTTTTTTATAATTACTTTTCCTTCTTTTCTGCATATTTTCCCCCGGCCCACAATTAATTAAGTACTTCCACATTAATTCACCCTGAATCTCAATACACGCATTTATAGACTTTTGGCATATTGTTTGTTTGTTTGCGTTTAATTACAACATACATATAACAGTAATTATTGTTAATTTGCGCGGTCGGGGCCGGCCGTCGACGGGCGGAATCTGTTTGTCTCTGTTTTGGGATGCAATGCAATGCAACTAGCTAGTATGAACATTGATGGTGATGGCATGGGTATTAATATATTCCACCGCGCGAACAAAAGATTCCCCACTGCCACTGGGATATATACATATATAATAAATATATTTGATTGAGTGAAGTTATATATATATACAGAAATCTTCAGGTAAGGACCTAAAATGAGGACTCTATATATATATATATATATATATATATATATGATGATACAAATGGGATTAATGTTGGAATATTCTTAATATATGTTGAAACTTGAAAGAACCTAGCTAGCTAGCTATCTGATCTTCGTTAATTTTGTCTAGAGAGATACTCCATACTATACTATGAGTTCCTTTTTTATTTATCATGAAGAAGCTTCCTCCAATACGCCAAGATTCAATTAATTAATTTCGAGATGATTGTGGTGGGAAGAGTCGAAAGGGTTCCTTAAGTTATATCTATTCTTAATTCGAATGTAAAATGAAAAAGAAATGTTGGGTTAGGTTGGGTTGGGTGCATTCACCAACCTACGTACCTTAGTATTAATTCTATTTCGATCGTACACTTAACGCTGAAATAGATACACTTGTTCCAATTTTATTTTATTTTATTTTATTTTATATATCCCTATCCCTATCCCTATCCCTATCCCTATCCCTATCCCTATCCCTATCCCTATCCCTATCCCTATCCCTATCCCTATGACCGTATAACCGTTCCTCAACTTGCGGGGCTGGGTACGTATCCTAGCTATATAGCTAGTTGACCTGACCACGTACCGTGTTCCTCAACTTGCAGCTAATGAAATGGGTGCATGCTAGCTTTCTATATTCCATGGTAGGCGTAAATGTTGAATATGCATGGGTTTGGCAATTAAGCATTCATGTCTCCACTATTAGTTATTCCCTCTGTTCCAATTTGTTTCTCCTCTTGTTGACATGTCCCAAATTGACCGTCCAATTTCAAAATCAATGGATGAGATTATGTAAATTTTTAAATCAATGGATTAGATTTGGTTTTCTTAAAAAGTTGAAAACCCAATATTGAACAAACAAATCGGGACGGATGGAGTAATAATTTAATATACTCCATATATACTATAGGATAATAATACATACATGATAACATGCATGGGGGCCTGGGGCAGGCAGAGTCAGATGGTCTGTGTCACTTCATGACTTGTATAAGAAGCTAGCTTGGCCATAATAGGAGTAGTTACTTACAAGGCTAGCTAGGACATGGGAGAGATGTTTTTTTTTTTAAAAAAAAAATTGATATTAATTCCGTTGGTTATTTGTGTAACCTAATTACTATTATTATTTAATATGTCCATGATTTGCCTTCACCTGATCGATGTTTGTCATGTTCCTTCCTACAACATTGGGCAGTAGTAGTCAAGTTTGAAGAATTACTGATTTTGTTGTAAAAGGGTACATAGTTGAGTCTCATATCATTCAAGAGAAGGTGCTTGAGGGCAAACACTAATTTGCATAATCAGATATCTTGGTTTTCCTTGGAATTTGGTACTTCATCCTGCGCCAAATAGTACTAATTCTTTTTTGAATTCTTCCCACAAGAAATTGCAAGTTTCGCTCTATTCAAACTAGAAATTGAATCACCACCTTAATTTGTCTCAAGCACTATTCAAAATCGATAATATTCCAATTCTATAAACAAAATTAAACTTTTATTTATTTATTTATTTATTGCAGGTTGTTCATGCAATAGGGCCCAAAAAATCAAGTCATGAAAAAATAGTCAATTCTCGCTCTTTACACGATCGTACAAAATTTCCTTTGTCGGCGAAAAAACACAAGAGTTTAAGCAGTGACATGAACATCAAAGCTTAACAAGAGGTGCATCGCCACCTTATTCTTTTACTTCCTCCTTCTTCTTCTCCTCCTCCTCTGTTTCCTTTTTTTCAACTGCAGCCTCAGATTTGTCCTCTGTTGGCTTGGCAGCCTCCTCTGCACCAGCTTCTGCCTCGGCAGGCTTAGATTCAGTAGATGGCTCTTCAGTCTTTGGCGCCGCCTCAGAAGAATCTATCAAAGGTTCGTCCTTCACATAGACACCACGAATGTTGTGATTGGCAATATCTATAACGTTATAGAAACAAAAATTTAAGAATTTGGAAGAAGCATGCACGAACATTATAAGGGATGGGTAAATAAATTTCACTTTGCCCTAATCTCACTCCGTCCTTGTTTACATGCTTAGCATTCGTGCCCATTTCTTCCACAAACCGAACTTTCGTGACATTTATATATACGTAATTTTTTGTGCACATTTCTTAAAAATAACTGAAAACAAAGCAGCATATACATCAATTGACAGTACATGACATGAGATCGAAGTAAACCTACTTGTGAAACAGTCTCGCCCTCAACCTTCTTAGGGGTGGTGGGATCCTCAGGAGGAAGCAGGGGTTCCTGTTTGGCATTAAATTCCTTGGGTCTGCTCGCACAACCTCCCATGATTTTTCAAAAATAAATCGATGGGATCCTAGGGGCGAGATGGAGGTTGAGGATACGTTGATCAAAACAAGATGCTTTTAACAATGGACTAAATTTTTTAGGCTGAATTGAATAAGGGGAGGATGAAGAGTTTATATAATTGGGAGGTATCTATATTTAGGGCATCCAGTTTGTGGCCAATTCCGCAGAGCGTGACATTTTCTAGTGGACAGCATAGTTTTCGGTGGCGAATACGACGGGTTGGTTGGTTGGTTGGATTTGATGGTCTCAATTTAGGAGGTAGTTGCATGTTTTGACGGTTGAAAGCAATTTCAAATTTGGGCACTCTATCTTTCTTCAAATTAAGAGAAGCAGTTTGAATTAATTTAGGAGGTAGTTGCATGTTTTATTCGCTGATTGGTACACACCACATATAATCATGTAATATGTGGGAGAGGTGTGGTTGGATCTGTGCAAATAATATGTAGCGTTACTGTAGGAGCAATATTAGATATTGTTTGGCTCGTATTGCTTGGATTCTCTGTCTTGTTTGGCCTTCTCTGATTGGAGTTCATCTGGTCTTTGATTCTCTGGTTAGGTTTCACTGATATTCGAGGTTAGATATGCTAAAGTTTGGTTCTTCACAGGCTCAATTGGTTTATTCTTTTTCCTAACAAGTCCTGGTCATTTTTATTTGGAGCCACATAGCTGTAAATTATTACTGAATTTGATGGAGAATTTCGGCCATCGTTTATTAAAATTCTTCGTTGTTTTGGAGAATTCAAGGAATTGAGATTGTGTTTTGTCATTGTTACGCAATGCTGTTATTAAGTTAGTATTTTTGAATTTCAATTACTGAAGATGGACAATTTTGAATTGTTTTCTCTATAGCTGAACAATCAAATTAGAAAGTATCCTGTAAAACCTTGTGTGTGTTAGCTTTCTATTTTAATTGTCACCTTCATAACAGTGAGTTGGTATCAGGGATTTGCGAGAGATTTATAGAGAAAAATAAAACGATGAGGTGATGAGAGAGAATAGATCAAAGTGGTTTAGAAATATTTACCATAGATCGGCCTATGCAAAGATTGACATATATGGTTACGGAAGATGGTAGCATATGAGAGAGAGAGAGAGAGAGAGGACTCGGTTCGGTTTGGTTTGGTTTGAGGTGATGAAGCTCAACATACTTCATTGGTGTCTCTAAATTTTCCTTCAAGTTGTCCTCTAACCCACAAACTAAGAACCACCCAAAGATGTATCATACTACAAATTGAATGTAATCAAAGCCATTGGGGTGTTAAAAAAAAAAAAAACAAGGTTCAGAGCCATGGGGTGGAATTCTTTCCCTCTTTTCCATGCAAGGATGAACAAGCACGCAGATCAAGTATTGCAGCAATAATAGTATGCCCTTAAACAAAAGGGAGGACTCCCCAGCAAGAAGCTCAATTCTTCCATAACATAACAGGGCAGGGTTATACGGAGCCAATCCCTCACTCCCCCGCGTCAATTGTCGGGCATTAGTCGCCCGTGTATTCCGTCTCTTGTAGGATTGGGCATGCTCCTCATCAGGTGCCTCAGCTGCTGCTTTGTTGTATTGCTGGATGGTAATTTGTTTGACTGCTTTATTTCTCGCATTCCAAACCTTCCACAATTTTTGTTTCGATGATATACAAAAGATCGACAAGTTAATCTTTACTCACCTTTCTTATATTGATGCTCACTGATCTTCTTCTAACATCTGTTGGGTGTTTATAACCATTCATCCAAAATAGCCAGCAAGTACAGTCTATGGGTGTGCTTTTTCATTATTTTGATACGGGAACTCCTACTTGTGATAGGGCTTGAGTGCAATACAAAGAGCAATCGGTTCTGATGATATGTTAGTTGTATTCAGTAGTTGAAATCGCGTCTTTTCTGTCTGAATGCTTGACGTAAAGATTATTAGATTATGGGATGGATCTAGCAAACTTTAGTAGACGTACCTACAACTGAAACCTTCCCGTTGAAACTTTGAACAAGGAAAAACTTTAGATCCCCCTAAATCTCGTTGGCTGTGTTTTCATGTTGAAACATCGGTCATAGAATAGACCTGGAATCATCCTACGTTCCTATTGGATTCTGGAACTTGCAACCAGCAAAGCCTATCAAAAAAAAAAAAAAAACTTGCAACCGGCAAAGATAATGCTACACTTGCTAAGAATTCTCATAAAAATTTCAAATTGCATTGCTGTGTCAACTTGTAATCCGAACAAGAGACATCTTAGGAACAATGCAGATACAAAATAAACACCAGGCACAAAATCATCAGTTAAAAGGATTATGCAGTTCAATGTTCAACATCAAAATAATACCAAAAATGCCATTCCTCTGCTTGCTATGGTGTTCAAAGTGAGTAACACTTGGACTTTTCCTTAGATGGCACACTGTGTAATGACTGAAATAGAATAACAATTCTCTCATCAATCTGAGCAGTCTATAAAATTCTTCGCTTCTCCTGTCCTAAAGTAAGTTGAAATGGACTAAAAAAGAAAAAGACTAACAGAACCAAAGGCCACAATAGACCTCTGCCTTGCTGAATGATTGAGGTGGCGTTGCACATAGTCTAATGTTCCTTCTCGGGGCTCTGGAATGAGAAAACTTGATCATCTCCATCATTTGTTTTAGCTGGTGTGGAGCTCTCATTAGTTTTATGAGGAGGAGGCCCGGCCTTTACATTTCCTGTGATTTCAAATGGACTGATTTCTTTAAGCACATCACCAGAATTGCCACCAATCAAGCTTTTGTATACGTTCAGAGCTTGAGCCATCATGCCAGCCGGATTGTTAACGGTGCTAGGAAGCAGCACTGTAGTGCCCTGAAACATCAGAGGAAAATGATAGAGAAAATATGAAACAACATCATGGCTTCAAACCACTTGAACATTATAGAAACTCTACCATACAAGCTTAATAGCTCTGTTTATTTACCTTTTTGGCTATCTCGCTGAAGGCTTGTATATATTGTTCAGCAACTCTGTAACTTGCTGCCTGCAAATCCCAGTGACAATTGGAGTCTCAATACATAAAACCTAAAAGTGCAATATATCTATAAAAATGATCTCCAATGGCTGCAAAGGGTACAACAAACAGGAAAGTAAAAATAGCATGCTTTCCTAGCAGAGTCATGGCACCACAAACAGAGACTATTTCAAAGTAGCTGGGCTGCTGGAGGTCTTTTCACATGGGAATCACGTTAGTGATGGATTGATAGGATTTGAAATTCGCAATTCGCATGAAGAGTGCTAATGAAACAAATGTAAAGCAAGTAATAACAGTTTTAACCTGTATAATTCATACAAAAGAGCAGAAGTACGGAATGATAGTATGAGTGACATTTCAAGAACAGGTTCTGAGTGCAATCAACCCCAAAAAGGGAAAGCAAGAGTGGCGGAGATAAAACAGAATAGCAACAATATATTCCAACTTGTCCATCTCAAAGAAAGATTCTGGGCCTCTGGTCAACTGCGATGTATTCACTGTTCTGTCATTTCTCTCTAGTTTGGGCTGAAATCCAAAATGCTGCACCTCAGGGTCTTTTACACAGCCATTTCAAAGAGAAACAAGCACAAAGAGAATACAGATATTTACCCAAAAAAAGAGAATACAGACACAACAAAGCACCTTCTCAAAATCAATTGCTCAAGATTGAACCTAGATAACAAACTGTAGTACTGTTATGGTATTTTTTTTATATAAGTAAACTCACTAGTCCTTGGTATCAGTTGCTTTCATATTCATACCGGTAACAAAAATGCTAATCTATAATATACTACATGGATGTACGTGTTAGATTCATGAGCCTCCTTAGAAAGACCGCACAACAAGAACAAACAAATAAAATGGGCCATCAAATTGGGTGAAAATTGCTCTTAGATCAGTCCTGGACCTTTCTAATGCATCGGAATATGGAACTGCTAATATTGCCCAATCACTTCTTCCACACCCTAATTGAAACCAATTAAAAGGACCTAAGTCTGAATATTATGAACAGTGTGGTTGTTTTTGAGTCAGTGCGGTGTAGGTCCTCACCTCTACACCCCCATGTTCTTTGAGAGCCTGTGACACCATGGCGATACCTTTGGCTGTTGCTTGTGCTTTAGCAACAATTGCTTCTGCTTCTCCTGAAATAACAAAAAGCAAAAGGAATGAATTCCTTAATAAAGAGGGGTGGAAGATTTGAGAGGTGTTAACAATATGCCTAAAGGAAGGATCATTGGCATTATCAACTATAAGTAACTGCCCAAATAACATGGATCTGCCACGTGGAAATAGTTGTTGCCCCAAGAAATTGATGGAGAGAATTGCTCAAAAACAATAAGCACTATACTCTCCGATAATCTAATTCAGTAAATACTAGTGTTCATTCCACATGTAACATCCTTCAAAAAAAGCTCTTGCATTTACTTTAGAGCAACATCATTTCTGATTTTAAAGCATACAATTACACGTGCCAAGGAAATAATACTTATTAAGTAGATTGACCAGACTGACCTAATGCTCTATTAATCTGGTCCAGTTTTGCAGCTTCTGAGTCAAGGATCACTGAACTCTTCTTCCCATCGGCAACATTAATGTTTGCCTGCCTATCACCTGTCAAACATATGTTCATCAGTTATCAGGAGCAGATGTAAGGGAAAATGAACTTTTCGTGAACTATTTTCATTGGTCAATGAACAGGTTTTTGTGGTGTTCGTTTGTTCATGTAAGCTGCAGAAATGATGTGGGGTAGAAGGGAGCACTCCCTTGACAGGCGTTACACTGGTTAGGGCTCAAGCAGCAAGGAACAGGGAAGTTCCTTTGATTAACTGCTGGGTTTCTTCTGGATGAAATCTTCATTCCATGATCTGGAGGCTGGTATAACTTCAAAATATTTTGTTACATGGAGCATGAAGTCCATTGCAACCCTTAAGGTGGCTTTCTCTGCCTCGATATCAGTAACAAGATCACTTGATTAGCTAAGGTTGAAGTTGAACGACTCTAACCACATTATTCATGTTACTGAGGAGCTGAAGTCAGTGAATTTTCTCATCCATTGCCCAATGCTACAGAGCTTCACTGCTTCAGTATCTAGATCCTCCATATACTGGGTTTCCGTAGATCCTGCCTTCCTTTGTGGTTGAGGATTTTTGGAGACTCCATTTACCGGGAGCCTATAATAGCTCCCACCATGGAGAAGATCTTGATTCTTTAAACCGGGTTAAGAAGCATAAGGGAACCCTCATGAGTTCTGGGCCCCAGTGATTCATTTTTTAGTCCTTGAAGGGCTTCAATCCAGCAAACAAAACACACTTAAATGAAACTTCTCTCACAGTCTTTCTAACTTCAACACTGGCATTGACCTGGGCAATGAACTGTATTTATAACGTCCATAGCCATATTGTAAGGTATTAATAGGCAGGAGGCCCAGAATTAAGTCCCAGTAACTTACTCTACTTGCTTGGACGATTTTAGTGTAGCAATTTCTTTCCTGTGAAAGCCTATTAAGATACCATGAGCTGGAAAACAAAATAGTTCTTTGTTGCCCATCAAAATTCAGTGGTTCTCTCTTTCCTTGTTAGAAAGAAGGATCTTCCTCTGTTTGGATTGTTTGATATCCAAATTGAAATTAGTGGTTCTCTTTTTGTTTCACGTCGTGATATCTATTATAACTCCTATATCCCCCAAATGTGTATTTCAGTACATCATTTTGACCTCCGATTGGACTAGTATAAAGTCCAAATAATGAGTGAAAAAGAAAGATTATCATCACCTTCCGACTCAAGCACTTGAGCCCTCTTTTTGCGTTCTGCTTCTGCCTGCATCTCCATGGCTGCCCTCACTCCACGAGGAGGAGATATATCCCCTAGTAAAAAGTAAAACGAGCAACATTAGAAGTTGTAAGGAAAATGTTCATCAAGAATATTTTAAAAGAGAGATACTGCCAAAACACTCACTTATTTCATAACGAAGACACTTCAGGCCCCAGTCTTTAGCAGCATCATTGATAGCCATCTGGAACAAAATGTGATTTTAGAAACAATTTAAAAGAAAAAACAAAGTGAAAATGTGTCGTTCAAAATTTCAACTGAAGCATGCTTCCCATACATGGTAACTCTGGCCCTATATAAATAAGGTGTCAAAATCAAGTGCTCCGGGATATGCTAAAGTAATTTCATGACTGAGGCTATCCCTTGGCCCGATAACCACCTAAACTATTCTTTTGTAGTGATCCTAGTTGCTAAATTTATCCTCCATCTGTATGATTTCCTAGTGTTATTGAAATCCTATAGACCTTTCATTGGAATGTGCTTCGAACTCAAGATTCTGCGGAGATAAAGTGCAAACCCCTTCAAGATACTCATCAGCTGGGTTCATCTAAACCAACGCTAATGCAATTCAAGTGGTAAAATAACTTCGTTTTTGTATGCTACATGCATGCTAGTTGAAGCTCTGGAGCACTTCCCATATTACAGAAATGTGCCAACGAAGCACATAATGGTATCACCTTACCGAAAAAGCCAGCACATGAATCCAAGAAATCATTGAGGTAAATATTCATCTAATCCATCTGCAAGAACCTTCATGGCTACTTTTGTCTAATTCTCAATATTTCCCACTAAGAACCTTCATAGTTGTGTAGCATACGCACTAGTTCGTCATAAATTGATTTCAGCAAAGCACAATATCACATTTGTACTTGTTTTCAGATTGTGTAATTCAATTCGCTTGAAATTTTGGTCCTAATATAATGCTTCACTATCAAATTAGGTCTCAGCTTATAACTGCAAAAGGAAAAGGAGGAAAATGAATGAATTCTCACCACTATCTTTTCATTCAGGGTGTCTCTTTCCTCAAACGTCTTGTCGAGCGTGATCTTCCCGAGTTCACTACGCATTGTTGTCTGCGCAAGCTGAACAATTGCGTACAAGGGATTCTCAACACCATACGATGCTAGTTTAGGGTCCACAACCTATTACCACACAAAAACCAATTAAACATCTATTCAACAAACCAATAAACCAGTAAATCAACAAATCTATCAAAGCACAATTCTATTTCTGGTACCTTAACATAAAGAACTCCATCAATTGAGATGCTAACATTGTCCTTTGTAATAGCAGATTGGTCCGGAATCGGAATGGCCTCTTCCTTGAGAGAATGCACGTAAGCGATTTGATCAACAAACGGAACGAGAAAGTGAATTCCAGGACTGAGAGTCTTCGCAAACTTCCCAAATCGTTCCACCACCAACGCCTTCCTCTCGGGGACGATCCGGATTCCCCAGTTGATTGGTCGTAACATCTCATAACTTATCTCGTGGTCGTAAGCACAGAATTAGAAAACAAAAATAGGACATGAAACAATCGTGTGTGCATATCTAAGTAGGAGTATATCTATACGTGCTTGCATGTCATGTATCAGTGTGTGTATATGTGTTTTTAATAAGTAGGAGTATATGATGATTTACTTGGCATCACGACGGATGCGGTAATGGCGGATGGAGGGAGAATGCTGTTGTTGAGGCGGCGGCAAGAGATGATTGGTGAGGATCGACGACTGTTTGAGAATGGAAGGGAAAGGAGATGATGAAGTAGAAAGCTCTCTGCAAACAATGGCAGATTGGCGGAGGTGGTTGAATGACCTGAGGCTGGTAAGGGAGCTCGATTTGGCGATGTTCATTGCTGTAGATGGATGAAGCTAGTAGCTCTGATTGAATTGAGAGAGAGTGGATGTTTGATTTGAAATCTGTGGCTGCGTTTATTGAGCTAGGTTGCAGAGGAGGTGGTGGAGGAGGCCGGGAGGGGGTTTAGGCTAATATATAGGAGCAGAGGGTTTAAAGCCCCGCTGGCATGGATAGGATAGGATACTCATTCATGAATCAACTTGTCGTCCAAGTTATCTCCTCCATTGTCCTAATTACCTTTTGCATGGGCCTAAATTTAAATTTCATTTAAAATTTTTTACAAGAGGTTTCAGAAATATATGAGATATTTTCGATTCTTCTTGAGCGTAAATGAAAAGATAAAAAAATTAAATTAAATATAAAATAAAAAGATACAATCCGGTAATATTTTAATAGGTTAACTTTTTAAACATCTCATAGTTTCGAATCTTCTTAAGCGTAAATGAAAAGATAAAAAAAAATTATATATATATATATATATATATAATGAAAAGATTCAATCCGGTAATATTTTAATAGGTTAACTTTGTAGACATCTCATATATATATTTTAGATTCTTCTTTAGCGTAAATGAAAAGATAAAAAAAATTAAATATAAAATGAAAAGATTCTATACAGGTTTATCTTAGTTTTAATGTGTATTTCTTGATGTTCCTCTGGCCAACATCACAATTCAAAGAATGATGTGTAGTCCTTGAATTAATTAGAATCTACCAATATACCTCGCAAATCTAGTTGTCATGGATTGCACAATTACAATCCTGCCATATAAAGAAAATTAAATTATGATATTACCTTATGTTCCCAATCTCATGGATTCTATAATAACTATGATTCTCGTACATCATCATTATATATCTTTTAAGAGAATAAATTATATCCACTACCGGTGTAAAATCCCACTTTTTCACTATCGTCTATTATGGCCCCACCGAATGTCTATTGTTGTGATCTGAACCATTCATATTTTAAGACCCGCAATATAGTATTGCCATGCAAAAAATCAACTTGATCGGAAGTCGATAGATATATTAAAATTTGAATTTTGTTTTATAAAATGGACTATCTAATTTCTGTCAATAATAATAAAGATAAACTATCCATTTTACCAAGTAAAATTCAATTTTTGATACTTCTATCGATGTCCGATTAAATTTATTTTTTGAATGGATACACTACTATGTGTGGGTCTACAAGATGAACGATTCAAATCAACAATAAATACACCATAGAACCGAAAAAGGTGGTGGTGGAAAAGTAGAGTTTTCCACCGCCGGTGGAAAGAATTTAATCTCATTTTTTAGAGAGGGTTTTGTACGATGATAATATTATCGCTACAACAGTCAAATATTATTCACATGAAGTCATGAACAGGTAGACCAACCACATTACTGAAATGGTCAATGTAGCATGTTCAATTCATTCATGTAAGAGCACGTTTACCGGTATAGGTAAACAACCGAAAAAGTTATTTTAGCTAACCAAAGAGAGAAATTTTCACCTGCAACAACATAGGTAAATCACACGGTAGAATCCCTTCGGCTACACAACTGTTCACACGCGATCCAATACTTTATCAATTTTTCTAACCTTGTTGTACCACTTGAGAGTTGGGCTACTGAGAAAAAGAAGAAGAAGACCATTGGCTGGTTGGTGGAAAATGATAAAAATAAAAGAATAAAGGAAAAGATTGAAAAAATGTATATTTTAATTGATGTTAGGTAATAGATAGTGTTGGTATAGTTGTGAAAAAAAAAGTTGATAGCTAAAGTAAAATTATGAACTGTTTACAAGATAATATACCTACCCACCGGTAAACTTGCTCTAAATAGTCATCGCCCAGCTTCCAACACTACGAGTTGCAAGATACTCCTATCACGTAGCAACCGAGATGCCCAATGAAACGAAGTTTGGAAATCCTGAGATTCATTTCAATTTTGTATGAAAGTCTAACCCAACCTTTCATCAAGGCATCCTTTGTCGTAATATTATACAAACTCTAGTAGCCAAATTCGTCACGATAAAATTAGTTTATCATTTGAAAAAACTCACATTTCCCAAGCCGGGAAAGTGGAATCAAATTTAAGACGAACAGAAACTCAGCAGGCTCCCCCAATTCGACACAGCAGGACCCGACTAGCCCAGCAAAGAACACCAGCATCACCTGTTCTTAGATGCGTGTTCAGAGAGAGAAGCAAACGATATGTATCAGCTTAATTCTCATGAACTAAACAAATCCATATCTCTAATATAGAAATTTAAATCAGTTGGCTGCCTCATTTTCAAGAATTCACACAAAGTTTCTACAGAAAGATCCAGCAAAAACAACACATCGACAAAAATGGAAAAAAAAGGGGATGGGGAAAGGGGTGGAGGAGAAGGGTTGGGGGGGTTGTGAAGGATACAAGCAAAAAGCAACCAGAATCACTGTCATAATGAACGAGAAGTTTGACAAAACAAAATTTTGAAAATCAACTCGAATGGATAACCAATTGGTACCACAAGCTACTGAATCAAAAGACAACATCTAGCCAACACCATCAAAATTGTAGCGACTATCTGACAAATCATTCTTCCTCAACCATTGTTCCCTTCTCGCTGACATAAATACCATCAAGGAACTTCCGGATATCTTTGTTCTTGACATGACATTTCTGACAAAACAATAAGAGATAAATAGGTCAAAAGTAGTACAGACTAAATCAGAAGAATGGGAGTGTATCCAAAAGAGAGGGGTAAGTACTTGGTTTATCAGGGCAGCGGATCGAGATACGAGTTCAATATCATTCCCATCCAATACCAGTTCATCCTTAACTTTCTCAGACCGAAGAATGGTAACCCCTTCAAGCATATCAACTTTCCTCACCTGATGCAAAAAAAGGGCAAAAGTTTGAAGAGCAAAATTCATATGTATGTATCCCCATCGACATTCTGTGTATGCTACAACAAAATGCAGTAAACTGCATCTGTGTTCAGGAATATCAACTATTTGCTTGCTGGCAACATCACTAGGTTTAATAGGCACAACTGTGCATGTAAACTCTTCAGCATCTGTCCAGCAATCCTCGATCTACCCTTTAAGTACACTATTTGACAGAGAGGCAATGGTTCTTAGTGGCCGGGTCACTCACATGACAACCCAAACAACTAGCCCATTTAGCAAGTCTTTTGGCACCCTACATGTTTGGGAAGTCTTTTAACAAGTCCATTGGAGCACCAAAAAATGAAATCATTGTGCTGACTGACTAACTTCTTCAACTTAACATGGACACCTTAAGGAGGTGTATTACCGTCACTATTATTGTAAGAGGGTGTCCACTGGAAGCGCTTACACAACATTTTTGGTGCTACTTTGGAGTTGTTAGTGGCGTGCTAAAGGTGTTGAGTGCAAAAAAATGAGTTGCTACTATGGGCCTGTGGCTAGCCACATCAAACATAAACATGTCCCTAAGATGAGGAACTAATCAGATAAGGTTATAAACGGTGTCAACCTACTTCATGTCCATAAGATAGTGGTTTGGCCGACAATTTCAGGCCAGCACCATTAGGGCAACTCCAACAAGTAACAAAGATATTCAAAACTCCTGCTTTTCTACATTAGCTAGCCAGATTTTTATTCCACTTCAACAAGTCTCTACTTTGGCCATCTTCAGTTAAAAATATCTTCGCTTACATCATAAATGCGTCTTTTAAATTTTAGAAGATAGAGAGAAATAGAGTGAGTTTATAGTCGAGCAAGACCTATCTTAACTAGGATTTTAGGCCTTTCTATCGAGTTTGGCCGGCCGCGGTAGCTAAAATAACTGTTTAACACCTGAAGTAGTCCCCGTGATTGCACTAACAGCACTCATATCAACTTGGCTAGAAATCACATTAACTTAAGCACCCTTATTTCTATGGGGATGCCCAAGCGTCTAGTAAGAAAACGTCTCAGCCGCATTTCAACTCACAGTCTAGGGCAGCTCCAGAATTTCTGTCCAGCGGGGCAAAAATGTAAAGAATTTTTTTATATATAATAAAGCTTAAACTTATTACTATATTTGATTGAAAATTTATTAGGCCTACTTTATTTTGTTTTGGTGAGCTTGATTATCTACTTACAAATTTTGAATTGTCATTTACAGGACTTTGGCCACGTATAAGTAATTCAGTGCCGACAACATTAAAAAGAATCAAATTGCATGTCAAAATATACAAATTTTTAGTACATTTTTTGAGTCCAGGGGGTTCAAGCGAACCCCCAGCCGGACATGCAGTCACAGTTGACATAAAAACTACCACCTGATTGATTGAACCCACAAACTTAACACCTATTTACACTGTCATCTCAACCACAGGAACAGAATAAAACCGACTGCCAGGTGACATATGAACTACAGTCTGGCCAAAATCAATTTCGGCAATCAAGAGAGCATTCATTTCATCTATTAAAAGGAACAGAAAACAAGACGAAATGCGGGTAATAAAGGATGAGTTTGTGGCGGCACCTTCTTTTCACCGAGGAAATTTCGGATCTCGATTGACTTGTTGGTATTGGTTATACTGGCATTAATCGGAAAATGAGCGTAGACGAACCGCATCTTGTACCGGTATCCCTTGGTGACCCCCTTAATGAGGTTGTCGACGTGACTCAGCGCCGTTCGAATGGCGGCGGTGGTCTTCCGCGATCCGAACCAGGACTCGACCTTCAACTTCTTATTCCCCGATTCCTCGTCTGTTATCAGCTGGAAATCCAGGTTCAGGTGCTTGAAATTGCGGGTTAGCTTCCCTCGTGGGCCCTCCACTTCGATTATCTTGGCCTTTATAGTGATCTTCACCCCATCGGGGATGTCCATCGTCTCTGAAGAGAGTATCGTCTTCATCTTTGATCACTCTCTGTGCTCCTGAGCACCTCTTCTCTCTCTCTAGTCTCTATGAAGGGGGAAAGGTTTGGGAGGCTCCAAAAACCCTAGAAAAGAGATGTGTTTATGTAATGGTCTGTCTCATCTGTTGCGGAAGCGTAAACCCTTACACGTGCTTGTGCACCATCGGCCCACAAAGGTTCAACTGGATAGCCCGAGCAGAAGTGGGCTGTTCCCATCTGAACCAAGGATTTGACCCGAAATTAATTAGCCGATCTCCATAATGAATTTTGACCCACTCAGGCCCAATTCCACTTTCTCTTTTTATTAAAAAAATAAGCATTTATTTCCGATTTACGAGACAAGATCATTCTTTCACAATACATTACTTTTAATTCATAAAATAAGTAATTATTTTGAGTTACTGGAATAGACCCTTAGTCCACTTGAGGAAGCCCACAACAGAATACAAATTTCATATTGCAAAGTATGGATGCAGTCAGATGTCTAAAAAAAATGATTTATTCTTCTATTGCTAGAACAACTTACAAATGGGAAATAAATGTAATATGCTATATAATCTAAAAATATATAATGTAAGTTGCATACAAGAAATATTGTTAGTATTAAGTAGTAGTAGTATGGTAAATGCTAAGAAAAATAAAGACGAACTTTTTCCTTTTGCCCCAAAAAAAGGAAGAATATAAACTTTTTCAAAGTGATGGGTACGATTAAGATTACTTTTAGGACCACTGAGGTGAGATTGACAGAGTTTAGTCGCATCGCATGCATGTATGTATCATGTATGGGTAAATCTCACAATAAATATAACCAGGAGTATGGAGATGACATCTTACAAATTTTAAAGTATAGCAATAGCATGATAAAAAACACTTTTAACGTAGAGAACCTCTATAGTGTATTATATACTTATTTGGCCCCGTTCCGGAACTCATTTTAAGTACTTATTTTTTAAGAAGACAATTTCAAACTCAAAAATCATGCGCTTACACAAATAATTTTCCTATCACTATGGATCTTATTTAATAGATCTCATTGAGATCTTTAATACGGTGTAAAAAAAATTGAAAAATTATTTTCCATTTACATTATTTTTGAGTTTGAAAATGTGAAATAAGTACTTATTTTTTAAGAAGGTGTTCTGGAACGGAGCCAATTTGGCAAATCAATCACGTTTCTATATGAGTTCTAAATTGGATTGAAGCTAGAGCATCTCCCGTTGGAGATGTCAAAGCTAAAGTAGACAATTAAACGGCTAGTTTTAGTATTAAGTCACTATCCAACCATGATGTCTTCTATCATGTCAAAAGTGACATAACTTTGAAGGGAAGTCTCAACATGTCAATTTTAACATTAACTTTCAAGACTGCTTATTTTCAAAAATTGACTATAAGCTTTCACAATAATTTAACATAAGGATTGAAGAGAGAGAGTTTGATGTCAAATTATTACATAAGCCTTCAAAATATTTTGACATCTCTTGTTGGAGATATTTGTAAGGACTAGTCAAACTCTAACGTGGGCTGATTTGGAATTCCATTACTCTTTAATGGAGAAAGATGACATAATAAATAAAAAACCAAAGATGAATGAAACCACTCTTGTACTCCATAAGGAGACAAGTTTTGAGTTTTCCCTCTGCCTTTTCCCCAGTACCCCTTTTCCAGTAGGATCTGGAACCTTCTAGTCGAGTCCGATGAGCCAACTAGCCAATGATCCTCGCTCTCTCTCTCTCTCTCTCTCCGATGGTACAGTTGAATGGGGACCCATGACAACATGAGAATGGTGGCCGGATGAGATGAGGACTGATAACCGCTTCAAATATTCCACCAGAGAGCTAGGGATAGTAGAGTAGAGTAAATTTTACTGGGGTCTGTCTCGTTAAGGGTTTGTTCGGCTAAAAAAGTCAATGGTTTTTCTGTCAAAAAGTCAAAATTGGATTTTGATCAAAAAAATTTATTTTTTAGATTCCTCTCGTCATGAGGATGCAATAATCTCCAAAAAAAATGCGAATAAGCAAAGTAATACGAAAAAAATTTGAATAAGGACAAAAAATAAGCCACAAATAAGCCACGTGGCTTATTTGTCCGAACAACCCCTAAGTAAGAAAATCCTATGACTATGAGGAACAGTCATGATAGCTTGGCTTCCCCCCTTTCCACATCTTCAGTTTTCGTGTTCACATGGCCATCACATATTCACATTCACATCTTCTATATATCTACAGAGGAATAATGATCACAATTTTTACCCAAACCAAACGCCTACAAATACAAAATGCCAATTCCAACATTTCCCCCCCAGCTTCGAATATACTTTCATGATTGCCAATTCACATTTGTAACTCATAATATACTGTTCACGAATGTTAATTATAATAGTAATCTTTTTGTCACATTCTTATGATTTGTTTTAAATGCGATCAGTATCCTTATTCAAATATAATTATCTACTTTCTCTCTTGAAAACTAACATTTAAAATTGAAGAAGATCCTAAATTCTAAATAAATTTTAAAAGATTTGATCAACTATTTACACATATTCAATTGAACTCGTTTTTTGAGAGGTCACTCGAAAAATTGTTTTAATATTAATGAACAATTTGGATTACTCGTGCGGGACTAACTTAGTGAGCCTCACAGGACGTTGTAAATTTTCGGTATCCCTACAATTCTGCATCCCTAGCATTTTGATTAATAAGTACTATGCTACCTGTTGAGGAGACAACCACTATTTAGTGCAGTTGGTAAGTCATTGTCTTCCCTTTGTGAAAGGTCTTGGGTTCGAGCCCCACAGGGACAGACCACTAACCCTTGCTGATGTATAAAGATGAACCCTTTCCTCTAAAAAAAACGGAAGAAGATCGATGATAAACTTTTACAATGTGATGGATACCGTTATAATCACGACTTTTTTGACCACTGAGGGAATTGACAAAGATTAGTCACATGTAGGCATAAATCACAAAAATAGCAGCTACATGGATTATGAGATCACAAAATCTCTATATAAAAAAAAAAGAAGCAAAAATACACTTGCAAAAAAGTGGCGTTAACAAAAAAAAAAAAGTGACAAAATCATTTCCCAACTTAATTTGTGGGATTCATTTGGAGCCCCGTACACAAGATCGGAGCCTTTAGTTTAGGAGTATTTAAAACATCTTTTTAAAGATTTCCATAAAAAAAATCAACTCAATTAAATATTGGTAAATGAACAGCTCAATTCTAAATCTGCCTACAAACTTTAAAGTAGAAGTAGAGAACGTATGTACTCTCTCGCATGATGTTTCTCCGACTTTTTGGGCTTAATCCTGGATATTTCTAAAAATATTGGAATAAAAGTCACAAAATTTTAATTTACCGATTTATCTTGACGAGACGAATCAATAATTCACAAAAGTTAGGCGCAATACTAACAAACGCAAAATTTTTTGATTAAGGACAAAACCAGAAAAGAAATCCCAAAAAACTTGGGCGTTCTGGTTTCTTAAAAAATGATCTTCTAGAAAAGGAAGGTAATTTCAAGCTAAAAAATTATGTGTTTACGCAAATAATTTTCCTACCAATATGGATCTTGTTTGATAGATCTCATTGAGATATTTTAAACGGTGCAAAAAAATTTAAAAATTATTTTTTATTTTCATTATATTTGAATTTGCAATTACCTTTTTTTTTTAAAAGGAAGGTTAAAAAAAAAAACGAAACGGGGCTTAGTGGAACAAGGCCATATGTCATCCCCATATGCCCTATCAACACGACTGATCAATTCATATATGTTTGTTCTACTAAGAGATAATTTGAAGTATGTTAATTATTTTTCCCCAAAGATAGTTATGGTGCATTATTCCTAAATTTATTTTGGTATTTTTAGATTCACGTCGTTTTTTTAATTAATCATTTACCTCGACGAGAAGAGTCTATAAATTAAGTAAAAATAAAATTACGACCAAAGGCAAAAAAAAAAAAAATCATTAAAGACGGAAAATTTTGAAATATCTAGTAGTAGTTTTATCTTTAGTGTCATCATATCCAAACCTTTTTCAAATTCGATCCACATTGTTATGTTTTTTTTATTTATTTTTCTCGCCAAAACGGTTGATTAATTTCATAAATTATGACAAAAAACTTGACAATAAGACAAGAAACATAAAAATAGCGAAAAGTTCAAAGGGAGAATGATCAGTTGTCTTTTATCCTTTAGACAAAATATCAAAATAAATTTAGGGGGAAAAAAGTACTAGGAAACACGAACATAAATTCTCTATACGGAAACGAGACGAGACTTTGGACACAAGGAAGTACTCCTACTCCTTATTAGTACTCCACTAGCTGGCTGGATATGACTCCATACATAGTACTACGTTCCACTTGGATTGGCAATCGAGTGCTCGCCTGTGTCATCCAATTGCGTCCCGCTTTCAACAATGACGTCAAAATAAGCTTACGTGCAACAACTACATTGGTTGTCTCCTCTACCTCTAGCCATTGAAGCTTCCTTCTTACGCTATCCTGCATATTGCATTGTTTCCCAAATTAGTCCTACAGTTTCTGCTGTGCCACCACCAAGCCCCATGGGCATAATAGGACATCCAACTTTCAGTGTCATTTAACGAAATTCTGACCCCAAAAACGGGTACTCGGTTTTGTTTATAAAACCGCGGCTTCCTTGCACCCTCCACCTTCATTCCCGAAATCATCCAAAAAATAAAGGCAAACACTCCCCCACACCCACACTCTCTCTCTCTCTCTCTCTCTCTCTAATCAAAGTCTCCGTCTTTGAAACCCCGATGAATTTTCCCTGAATCTCTTCACTTTCGTTTCTCCCTTGCACTCTATCTCAATCTGTACATACGGAAGCTCTTGTTTTTCTACTCTTTTCTTCTTCTTTTTTGTCTATTTTTACTTTAGCTGATGGCAGTTTTGCCCTTGAGCTCTCTGCCGGTTGGATACCGATTCCGTCCGACGGACGAAGAACTCGTCAGTCACTATCTTAAAAATAAGATCAACGGCAAGGAGGACAAAGTCAGTGGTATTAGAGAGGTTGATCTCTGTAAAAAGGAACCCTGGGATTTGCCTGGTAATCAACCCATTCTTTTTGGGGTTTTTGTTCAGTGCTCGATATAAATGAACTTAAATGTCCTAATTGTGTTGATAGATGCTCCAATAGATATAGGCCCTGTTGATTAAAAACGTCTTCTTCTTCTTCTTCATCTTTGTTCTTATGTTTTGCCGTTTCGTTTTTTTAAAAAGAACTGAGCAATTCGGGAAAATCTCTAGTGACGGTTTTTGGTTTTGGGGCTTTAATTAAATTATGATGGCTTTTTTTTAGATGTCTTGTTGGTAAGCTGTTTGAGCTATTTTTGGGGGCTTTTTTAACTGAATTACAGATGTAATCATGGAAAGATGTGAACTTTATGGTGATATTTAGCTAACAACAAAAAAATTGACTTTTTTAGCCATCTCAAACACAGCCTAGATGCATTTCAGAACGTGTTTAAATTTGGTGAAGATTAATGTAGGTTCTATTGGTTGCTCAAATATGGGTTAATTGATAAAGCTTCTGTGTACATCAATTCTCATTAGATATCTATTTTGCTTGGGTAATTGCAGTTATGTCCCTTATAGAGACGAATGACGATGAGTGGATCTTCTTTTGTCCCATTGATCGGAAGTACAGAATGGGAAATCGATCAAACAGAGCGACTGCAGGTGGATATTGGAAGGCCACGGGTAAGGATAGGTTGATCAAGGCTGTGAGGGGAACGACTGTGATTGGCACCAAGAAGACTCTGGTCTTCTACACTGGGCGTGCTCCGAGCGGGCAGAAGACTAACTGGGTAATACATGAGTACCGTGCAACTAGTAAGGAGCTTGATGGCACTAAACCGGGACAGGTGCGACTTTCAATCTCCCTCTGTCTTTAATCTGTACAATTGTTTATGTTTGGGCTTGTGGGTATGAAATAACATACAAAAGAAACTTATTTTGCTTTATCTGCACATGGGTATGTTTTCATTCTTACAGAAATGAATGGCGGAGTGGGTTTCCACGTCATGGGGCAAATGGATGACTATGTTTCTGTTGCTTTGGAGCATAAGTTTGTAGCTTATAATGGAGTTTTTCTTAGTGTGCGTGCGCGCGCGCGCGTGTGCGTGTGTTAATCTAATAGGTGTGGAAATGAGATGGTTTATGACATCCTGAAACACCTTAAATTGAGCTATCTGTGGGTGGAGGGAGGGAAGAGTGCTTAAATTGTGTTGGCATTGGGATAATATATTTTGGTTAGTACTTATTTAAGGCCGGGATGTGCTTGTGGTTCCGATAGAGGGTTAATAAGAAATAGGTATGCATTCACATCATTGTATAGAAGGTGATTGCAAAGATTTCCTATAAATTTTGGAATGGATCAATTGGATTAGAGAGCCCCGCCTCTATCCAATAAATCAGGCGGGGACAATGTAATGATGAATTACATTCTTTTCCAACCTATTGGATTGGGTACTTTCTGGACTGATGAAAGCTTTGAGGGTTCGGTTTTTATTTGATAGCTTTATACAGTTTTCTAAGATATCTAGAAAATTGCATTCCACCTTTATCTTGGCATAATCTCAGACGGTGGTTATTTGTATTAAGTTGTTGTGGCCTTTTCCGCGTCAACACCATATCATCAATGAATAAGCCATGTTGGTGTTAATACAGGACAGATAAAACACTTCAAACCTTGAATGTGGGGGCCTATGAAGGATCCTATCCAAATGGAGTCCTCTTTTTTGGAACCAAAATACACCTCCAAAATTGATGGGATGTCCACATGGGCTACCTGGAACAGTTTTTTCTGCGTGGGAGTCTATATTTCATTGTTGCATTTCCTCTTTATCTACATCACAAGTCTCTTTCATGCTTACCAAAAGTTTAGGTCTATGTTTCTCCTTCAGATTCTTACTGACAAACTGTGTCTTTTTTCTTGTAATTTTGGAATCGCAAGTGTATTTTGTGAATTTGAATTCCAATACTGGATAACTTAATTCATTTTCACATTTTTTGTGTATTCCTATTTTAGGGTTCATTTGTCCTCTGTAAGCTAATGAAGAAGTGTAATAAGAACCTTGACGGGACGCAGGATGAGAACACTGAAGGTTCAAACTTTGAGGAATTTGAACAAAATGATGCTTCTCCAGCCACAGTTCAGTCATTTTCCGTGGATAGAGAATCAGAGCCTGCGGCTCCTATAATAAGTGGCCAAGATGGAAAGCTACCTTCTAGCGGTGAGAGTAGCATTCTGCAAAGATTTGACAGAACACCCCTGGTTGCTCCTTTACCTACTGAGTGGACCAACAATGGCAGTATTGCTGATGATATAGCAGATAAATCAATCGTTGAGGTAAGACCAGTACTTACTTTTAGCTGAATTTATCGACTATCATTTTGTGTATCTATCAAATCCAAGTCATACACTTGCTAATTCTTCATTGCTTTCTTCAGACGGATTTTGAGTTGGACCACATGTTACGCGGACTGTTTCCTGACACAAATATGGAACCACCAGATGCCTATGGAAAAATCTTCTCGCCTTTGCACTCACAAGTGCAGGGGGAGCTGGGATCTTCGTATGGCTTGCAATATCCACTCGATATTGAGGTGGACAATGACCAGAGGGGAGCACAGCTTCTGCATGGAACAAACGAAGATGAGATTAATCAGTTATTGGATTCAGTTATTGTAAGCACAGATGAGTACTTCTGTGATGATCCTGAGAGTTATGCTGTTGAAAGTGGGATCAGTACTTATATTAATAATTTTGAGAGCACTTTCGTTATGAACAATGTATCATGTATTGAGTTGGACGCAGAAGTGGCCAAGGCACAGGTATAATGAAGCTTCTTAGAACTTTATGAATATGTGAATTGATTCAATGGTCGATCTCTTGGAAGCGGAATAATTTCCTATGCAAGCACCATAAAAATAAAACAGTTTCTCAGAACTCTATGACTGTGCAAGTACACAATTTAAGTTGTGAACTTGCAAAATCATTAATTCTAAGAAACTGTGTTTTTTTGGTGCCTGCATGTGAAACTATTCTGCATTTTACAGAACCAAGAGATGAGTCATTAGAAAAATTCTCATATTTACAAAAGTTACATTATTGCGTGCCATTTTGATATTGATTCTAAATGTTATGGACAATTTGAGCAGAACAATGAGAGCAAGGCTCCTTTACTAGTGGAAATGTATTCTAGAGGGTATAAAACTACTGATATTAGCAATGAAGAGAACTTGAGAAGTTTGGGTTTACTGGAAAATGAGTCTCTTGGGCGGCATTGTGTTACTGTTGCTTCTACCAGTGACCAGTCTGTTGATTTGTTCAGTAGTCCTGAAGCTGATAGAAATAATAGCAATGTTGTTGTTGGTGGTGAAGATTTTGGAACTGGAATCAGATTGAGATCTCGACAATCTTATAATCAACCAAATGCCGAGTTTTTTGAGCTGCAGGGAAATGCACGAAGAAGAATCAGGCTGCAGCAGAAACTTCAAGTTGAACCAGTTCACAGCGGCAAGTGGGGACCTTTGGGCTACAATGAAGGAAACCATGAAGCAAATTATATATTGGCTAAGGTGAGAAGTTCGTCAGTGAGCTTGTGAGAACTTTGTCAGTGAGCTTGTGAATAGAGGTGATAATTCCTCTGTATTCACAGTGAAAATCCCAATTGATTGATGTTTTTGCAGGTTAGAGAAGCTGAAGAAAAGCATAGTGACAGCGTAGATGAGACCCAGGAGATATCCCTTTCCACGTCCAATTATGTCACCGAAGTTGCTCAAGCACAGGGTTCGAACACGATATCAGCATCTGTTATTCCAATAAGCGGCGAAAAAGAGGTCTCCTCTGTGCCTTTGGAGGCGGCTACTCCGTTGCTCTTGATTTCATCATCTATGCATATGCTTAGGGTACTTGTGGTTGTAGGTTTGTCCATAGTCTTTGTGGGCATATGGAGTTGCCTCAAGTTTTGAAGTTGGTTAGAAAAGAGACTTTTTTTTCCCCGTGTTCTATTCTTGTGTAACTTTTTATTTTTTGATGAAATAAACTTCTTTTCATAGCAAGATATGCTGGATGTGGTCTTTTAACTTCTATGCAACTGCACTTGGATATCTATGTATAATCTTCTGAAAAAGGCTCTTTGTATATGATGTATCTGAAACAACTTCTGTATTTTGATTGTAATCTAGTTTAACAGTGATTTATGTGAACTTTTTGTTGTACCGGCACGGATCAGATCATTTCAATTCTCTTATCTGTATAATCTTATGTTTCTTTGCGTAAACTGAGTTTCTGTGTATAGGTGCTACGAATAATGCGGACGACATGAGAATGTTCCAGGTGGTTAAGATGGAGGAATAAATGGAATTGTAGAATCATTGCACATAGTATGCCTGGGCTATTGACTGAATCCAGGTAGTTTAGCTTGATTGGAACCATTGCTAGAAATTTCACCATGGATTCGAACCACGGACGAGTCATGCTCTGATGTTTGGCCACTCTATCGTGTGTTCCTTAATAGGTCAGATGCTAATATTGTGTGTGAATTTCTGAATGTAGGAGACAATGAACTACTAAAAGCCTATTTGAAAAACTACTTCCTTTCAGCTGCCAACATTCAGGTGTGGCGGCACCTATGGTGGGACATCTCGGGTTGAATCTCTGACTGGTATTTTCTCGCCTTTGGATGTATAAGTGTCATACACCTAGGTGAATCTCAATCACACATTTTTAGTCGGAGAGATTTGGAGGACCTATCTGGACCTATGACTTTACCTGTTCCGATAGGTACCATATGGGTCCTAATTATGATTATATTTGGAAAATTATTTAAAACTAGATTATAGACCCAAATGGTTGTTAGGTCCACGGGGCTCCACAGTTTGGATAATTTTAGAAGCTGACGGCAGCTCCGTCCAGTTTCAGCCGCAAATTATAACTTACTTATCATTAAAACGTGATTAATTACGCAACTGGGCCATGGATGTCAATCTGAAACCACATCCCATCTAGATAGATGCTATAATTCTTTGTATGTGTTTAGAACGTGGAAAGTACCAAATGAAAAAGTCAGGTCAATTACCATGATTATGTTGGTTAGGAATAGCATTATAATTTATAAATTTGGCTTTCTTAAATTCCACCCTCCTTAACATCCTCTGCCCGTGCCCTTTCCCCTACACAAGATATACATTCAGTCATTCAGGTTCAGGTCGCAAAATCAGAGAGAGAGAGAGAGAGAGAGAGAGATGATAAAGGTGGGGATGGTAGTGGAGCTGTTGGAGGAATACAGTGTGGCAATGGCAAGGTTAAGGGAACAACTCTTGGTCCCAAGACGTATGCGGCGAATGGATGCTCTGTTTTTCCTGAGGAGTCTCCGTTCTGCCTCCACTTCACCCATCACTGCTCAGGGCTCGTCTTCTTTCCTTGTTTACTTCTGAAGATAGAACAACATTGCTTCATATTTCCCAGCTTGCTTTTCTTTCATGTTACTTCAATTATTTGTTATTTACTCAAAAAAGATCAATTATTTGTTAGGGACGGGTTCCAATTCTTGAACCCGCCCGTTAAAATGGAAAAAATTCTTTCTTTGTACTGAGTAGGCAATAAAAGATGTTGAAGATTCACAGAATTTTGTGCTTCCAATGAGTTTCCTTTGATGTTTCAGACTCCAATGGCGGATATGAGTTTTTTTTATTTTTTCCTACTTTTTCTTCCTTCCCTTTCCTATCCTATTATGAAGAAGTGGGCTAATTAGGCATGTTCAATTTACTTTGATTTGGTGAAAGGACATGTGTGTTAGGTGGTGGACTGTTGAACATGTGGGCTTTGGGTATGAACATTTGACTTTGATATTGGTAGTTCAGTGCATTAAGCAACCTAAAGAGAGAATTTGGTGCTTAATTCCAACCACGTTCAGATGTATCTATCTCCTCAAAACAATGGAGTAGCATAATTTCCAAATTTCAAGTACCTGAAATTAACTTGACATGGATATGAGCACGAATGGTTTGGGCAAATGGGTATGAGAAAGTAAATAAGTCTTTGTCCTGTATTAGATCGCATGTTCGAATTCTTAGGAAGCCAAACACTTCAAACTTTGGGACCACTGGAGGAGGGTTTGCCCGGTCGTTAACTACATTACCTTGAAATTAGTGGAGGTGCGCACAAGCTGACCAAAACATACTGTTATTAAAAAAAATCATTACATGGATATGTTTGGGCTGATTAATATGGGTGGATGTGCTTACCGTTTGTGAATTTGATCTCTAATGAGTAACTCTGTTTTTATCTACTCATGTTATCGCTACACAAAATCAAGGGCCCCTGATAAGTGATAACAATCCTTCCCAAGGCAAAGACACTTTTGGCCCAGCCATTTGTAGTTAACTCGGACTGTCTTCATTAATATAGCACCTCCAAACAAGGAAAAAATAATAATGTTTTTTAGACACCGTCACATAGTGTCACAACATTCTTTTTTGACAACATATGCATGTGGGGCTCAAGGCTATATGTATAGGCTCCGTTCCAGAAACCTTCTTAAAAAATAAACAGTTTATTTCACATTTTCAAACTCAAAAATAATCTAAATGAAAAATATTTTTTTAATTTTTTTTGCACCGTATTAAAGATCTCAATGAGATCTATTAAATAAGATCCATAGTGATAGGAAAATTATTTGCGTAAGCATATGATTTTTGAACTTGAAATTGCCTTCTTAAAAAATAAGTACTTATTTTCCTTTCTGGAACACACTCTAAGTCCCACCAAAATATGCATTAAAAATGGAGTACAATTTTAGAAATTCACATTGTTAATCTTAATAATTCCTTAAACGAATAATCAAAAGATGAAGAGACAAATGTTGGTTATTCCGATTATGCTATTGGAGATATACCTTAGGGGTTTGCCCATTGACATAGTACAAGGCTGTGAGGTGACTGGTGAGTACTAATAAATACTCCTACTGATGTTTTCAATCGAAGTATAGGAGAGTATTATTACATTAAACAAGTATTACTCTTTCTATCTACGGTGGCAATAAATTCTCCAAGACAAAGTCTTATGGTGATTTTCCTTAAAAATTTGTCTATAGCTTATGAATTTTAGACAAGTTATTTCTTCTATTTGGACTTTTTAGTTAATGTACGTGAAAAATATGACTTGTCTCAAAATCTATATTTTTATAGCCCTTTTAGTTTGATTAGACAACAAGGAACTTTAAAATTATTTCTCACAGCAAAATATTAAAAGGATTTTGCTAACCTCCACCTAATATGCGTAAGATAATATGCAAATAATACCAACATAAGTTTGGATATTAATACTTATTTCACTGGTATTAATACATTTTCACATTTGTCAATACATTTTTCTCTTATATCGATGCATCTTTTACACATTATCATCCGCCCTTACAGCTAGTCCCTTTGGCAACATAGGTGAGAAAAGAAAAGAAATGAGTGTGATTTCTCACTATCTCATTTGGATGGACAAAATATAAGTGAGAAAAGAAAATAGAGTGCCAATATATTTTTACCAAAATACCCTCCCCTTTTATTCTAGCTCTAACGTGATTCCTCTCCCTCACTCGTCGTCTTCAGCTCACTCAACAGAACCTGAGACACCTCTCCTTCCACAGAACCACTCAACATCAGGTCTCCCTCTGTGTGTGTCTCTAGTTGTAGATCCCCCAAGCCAAACCACGAAGTGGTGATGCGGTGGTGGCAAAGGGAGCGGTGTAGTAGGGGTCAAATTGGAAACCTCAAAAAATTGAACGCCTAGAGCTCCATTTCACAAGGAATCACGCCAACTTTGGTGAGAAACAAATTGGGGGTTGTAAGGGGTTCATGAATCTCACCCTCCCCTCCTTCTCTCACCTTTTTGGGTATCCAAACAACGGGGAGAATACGTATTCCCTGTTAGGGATGAGGTTAGCATTTTCCATACTATTAGGCTCTATTTGGAACTCAGGGAAAAGAAAGGAAAATAAAAGAATTTTCCCTCGTAGTGTTTGGTTAGAAGAGAAAGAGGAAAGAAAATAAAGATTTCAAGTGTAATGAATAGTAAATTTTTCCTCTTATTTTTCTCTTATTTTTTTTCTCTTTTATTTTCCTTTCCTTTCTTTTCCATAGGTTCCAAACAGAGCCTTAAATAAAATTCAAGCAAATTCAGTTACAAGTTTAAACTATCGGGGTATGAAATCATAATGTTCAAAATTACGGGGTAGCCTATGCAGTTTATCAACATCAAAGACTTCCAAAGGATTGACAACAACTTAACTTTCCGGCAAAAAATCATTTGCTCGGAAATTGCAAAAAGACAACAGAGGGAGACGACTCCGCCCGCTACAGGTGTGTATCGCGTTACTCAACTGGTATACTTTCCCATCTAACTTATCATCCTACTATCAAACTCCTCAGTTCCTCTCAATTTCTGGGAATTTTTTCTCTGCTGACCTCGATTTCGTTAGTGTTTCTGTTATAATTGCCTTCTACTTCTCAAGCTTCTTTATTTTTTGCCTATTTGATTAATATTGATCGCTTATCACTATTAACACTCTTGTTCCTGCTCAATTTTTTGTTTGGTTTTCGGACCAGTTGACTCGATCATTTTCGACCAGAAGAAATGATGGGGTTTGGGACTTCCGGTTACGGTGGTCCGTCATCGCCGTTGTCCAATTTATCGGCTTCAGCGCCTCCTTTTTCGGTGGATCGGTCCAATTCCAAAACCGGTAGTATAAACCCACCTGTGAATTTCTCTGAAGCCCCTTATGCTCTGCCTTTTCATTCTTCTTTCCCTAATTGGCAATATTCGCATCACCCTTCAGCTTCTAGACCTGATTTCTATCCCAATCATAGATCAGAAGTTGATTCGATTCGGACCACATGTCTTCCTTCGACCGACATACCAAACCCGAATTTTAATGCGGCATCAAACCCTAATTTCGGTGCTGCATCCGATTCCTTCTCTTTTCTGCAGTATTCAAGTGAAGTTCCTAGTAAACATGTTGGAGACAAGTCATATTATCCTCCATTTGTCTCACCGGTGATTGAGGATGATGTCCCTTTGGTGGCCCTTAATGAACCTAGCTATGATTTATTGTCCAGTTCGCGTGCTCCATTGGATGGGCCTATTCAAGTTGATTACTCGGATCTGGAGTACATGCCACAGTGGGATAGCTCTTGGAGCGGACTGTCTGACCTTGAGCAGGGCAAACGGGTTGGACTTGATGGGAGTTTCTGCGCTGAGGATAAAAATATAGCGGGTTCCTATGTTTACAAGAATTATATGAAACAAGGTATTGCTACTTCTGTGACAAATATGTCATCATTACTTGTATGAAACTACTATTTTTGGTGACCATAGGGAGTATGGGTCGTGCATTACATGAGCTATTCATTTTTTGTCTGCTTCAAGTACCAGGGGTATTTTATTCTATCACAGAACCAAATAGATGTGAAAAACCTCTCTACTAGATGCATGTTTCGAGGAAACCCTATGTTGGATTCACTTTCTGACATTTTGGTGTTCCTGCTGTGGTTTCAAATGTGCAAATCACAGTACGACACTTTTCTTCCTTGGTTTATAGAGTGATCTCTATTGCTAGGATATAGATTTCATCAGCCAAAGCCAAGTAGCTGGCAACAGGGTTTATTTAGTCGAGTTGGGTCAACCACTAGAATTGGGTTGTAATTTTTATGTTTTCCAATAAACATTTTGTGGTCTTGTTTAGTCTTCTCATGCTTTCAGTGCCTTCAACCTGGTTCATGAGCACTCCTTCTTGCACTACTTTGCCTTTTAAAGTGCATAAGAAATCTTGGTCCTCCCCTAACT
The DNA here is from genome assembly GCA_025642025.1 of Rhododendron ferrugineum. NCBI lineage: Eukaryota > Viridiplantae > Streptophyta > Magnoliopsida > Ericales > Ericaceae > Rhododendron > Rhododendron ferrugineum. Next base: position 22,225,372 of record JAOTQK010000024.1, on the reverse strand, counting down.
TAAACAAGTTGATGATGTTCCTAATCTTCACTACTGTCATTTTGGTGCAGAAGACGCTTCTGTAGTTTCAAGTGGAAAATATGTTGATGTATTTGGCTCAGAAAGCCAAATTGTTGCTCCAAGTAAAAATAAAGTGCCAAATTCCGGGTTCATTTCCGGCGACTCCTCAAGAACATCAATCTCAGGAAGCTCAATACTTCCAGAGTCTCATGGACAGGGGCCCTTTCCCAAACCAGCTGCAAGTTTCTGGAATCATCAAATTTCTTATAATGCATCATACGATAAGTGCTTCCAACCTCTTGAATCTTGTCAGAATGAGTTCTTATCAGTGAAAAAATCTGCCCCTCCTCTTGTCATCAGACCACCTCCATCCATTGGCACCAATTCTACAGTGCCGAGTGGAGTTTCCACTAAAGATGACAAAAATATCAGCAGTGTCATAACTATTAAAAGAAAGGGCTCTGGTTTCCATGATTCCTCTGATCAAAAGGAGCCTCTCTTACACGTAAAAAGAGCCGATCATTTCTTTGTTGCATCATCCTCTACTAGAAAAGTAGAGAGGGAATACAAGCCTACTACTAAGGATGTCTTGGATTTTGTATCTAAAGGTGAAATGGAATTCCAACCCGCTGATACAAATGTCCCAGATGGCTTCACTTTCGAAAATGATAATGCTAAAAAAGCCTTTACTTCAGTTGAGGATTCTCCAGAGAGTTTAGATCATTGCAATCCTTCTGTGGATTCACCTTGCTGGAAAGGTGCTCCAGCTTCTTGTTTCTCTCTGCCCGAAGTATCTGAAACTTGCACTAGCTTAAATCGTCAACAAGCTCAGAGTTTTCCTCCTTCAACTTATGATACTGTGAAGTCGTATGAGGAGAATGGGTATGTGGAACTTGGTTCATTGCTTTGCCCTGAAAAACTTTTGAACGCTAATTGCCCAGTCAGAGAGCATACTTCAGTTGACGAGGCGAAAGCAGGATTTGATATTCCAACATTAACTAGCAACAAGGGGGTTCAGTTTTCTAATAACGTTGGTAAGCCAAGAAAAGAATGTGGCTTCCATAATGAATCAATAGGTTTTCCAGATTCAAAACCTGGTCACACAAAAGAACTGGGTCTTGAAAAGCGTGAGGTTACATATGAAACAGATTTCAAACAGTACGATGGGTTGAATACTAATGGTGCCTCAGAAGATGGTTCTGTGCCTCTTCATGGTATGGAAAGCACTTCACGTTTGCCTTGTTCTGCAGAAAATGAAAATAAGCTGGGCAAAGGGGATGCAACGGAATCAATTCCAAAAATGAATGTCCAAATGATGGTTAACACAGTACATAACCTCTCGGAATTGCTTTTATTTTACTGGTCAGACGATGTATCTGCAGTATCGGAAAAAGATCATGCAGCCATTAAGCAGGCAATCAACAACCTTGATACGTGTATATCAATGAAGATTCCTCCTATGAAACCAACACAAGAATCAAGGCTTCCCCAACAAGGCACTTTTTGTGAACCTAATCTTCGTAAGGTATGTGTTCTTTTGGTTTTGTAAAAACTGTTAAAGGTTGATGGAAGTTACCCTAGCACTGGTAAACTCCTTGAGTTGTCATTCACACGGTTGTTTCATTATTTATTCCTTTGCTTTATATTACTGCAATTACGAGGATGGCCTCTCTTTTTCTTCAAGGCATAGGTGAGTATTATCAGCATCTCATGATGCTCCATCCATTGGCCCACACAAGCACGCACCCAACCGTACTTTTAATTTAATTTGTGTGTTCTAAATTGAGATGTACTCGCCTGGATGGCCATAGACCATTTGGGAATTGGGTTTGACATCTTTGAATCCGAAGAGAAGGTTTCTGGAGTGATGCTGAAAAATGTCTTCTCCAGGGTGTCACTGAAGCCAGGTCTCCGGTGACAAAGGAACCCGATGTTAGTCTTGATAGTCGGTTGGATGACCACCATATATATAAGGGGACGACGAACAATAATTCTTCTGGCAAGAAAGTTGAAGAATGTGCGGATTTTTTCTCTTTAAGGGATGATGCAGACATTATGAAAGATGATAAAATGGTCCAGGTATGTGTTAATGATTTGTTGTTTTCTTAATACGTGTGCTTCTAGGCAAAAAAATAAGCTTGCTGAGCTGGAACTCAAAATGGAATTTTTTTTATATATGGATTTGTTGAACAAGAAACTGTTGGTTTCTGTGTGCGTATGTGGCTTACAGGCTATAAAGGGTATCCTTAAGGAGGATTTTATTGGAGAGAACGAAATCCCATCAGAAACTCTCTTGTATAAGAATTTATGGCTTGAGGCTGAAGCTGCCTTGTGTTCCATTAGTTATAGAGCTCGCTTCAACCGTATGAAGATTGAGATGGAAAAACTCAAGTCCGACAACATGAAAGGTTGGTATGCCACCTCCAAACCAGCTATTTTCTACTATACATATTCTAATTTTTTGGGCTTGAAATATGAGGTTGCTAAGTTGAGAATATCTAAATAATTAGGATCCCGATTCCCAATGCATGTTTCATGAGTTTTATAACACTTTCACATGATGTAAACTCTCTCTCTCTCTCTCTCTCTCTCTCCTTGACAGTCCTTAGCATTTCCTTGAGTAGTAAGTCACTTAATTTTCCTCTGCTTACAGATGTAGATTATCTAGAGGTTGCTGAGAAGGAACCGAGCTCCGAGGTCTCTCCCGATTGGAACATAACCCAGAAAGTGACACCAGAGGCTAAAGATAACCCAATGTCTGATATCTCCATTCAGGATTCCTCTACTTCAACCATAACAAAGAGTGTTGATGATGTCGAGGCTTCTGTCATGGCCAGATTGGATGTCCTTAAACGCAGGGGTCAGAGCTCAAACTCCGAAGATGCAAAAGGGCAGCGACTGACGGAGGTGGTTGATGTGGGATTTGCAGTCAAGAGCAACCATTTTCCGTTTGTCGGAGATCGGTCCGAGGCTGGCAGTTTGAACTTATCTGATGAATTTAATTTGCAGAATTCATGTGGCAACAGTAAACTAGACGAGTTTGGCCCATACATAAGTAGTAGTTATATGCATAGTTCAGATGATCGGGTGATTGGATCTGGTAGGAAAAAGAGGATGGGAAGTCGGATCTTTTCTGGTTGGAATGATAGCTCTTCATCAGATTGGGAGCATGTGCTGAAGGATGAATTTTCAGGTCAGAATTGATGAACTTCAAGGTCTGAATCGACACCTGTAAATTCTGTTTGAGAGAGAGATTTCTCCAAGCATATGTAAAAAGCATTTGGTATTCGTTTGAATTACTGAAAACCCGCATCTTCAGATTTCTCCAAGCATATGTAAAAAGCGTTTGGTTTTCATTTGAATTACTGAAAACCTGGATCTTCAGATGTTATATGAGTTGCTTGAATGATCTGTCATTTGCTGATGAGCATGCATAAAAACTGGAAATACCTTAATGCAATAAAATGGTGAAATATGCCATGGGAGCGAGCCGAATTCCCATGGCCTCTGCATTGTAGATGGTCCTATCTTACTGTACTAGTTTTATTTCTACTACTACTATTATTCTTGTTCTGCCCCCCATGGTAGGGGCAGGTAGAGGGAGACCTAAAGACAGCCAATTAAGCTGTGGATAATTGGCCTGATTGAGAATCATACCACATGATTCGGGATGGATGGATCCCCTTAATCCTAGTTTATTTCTTGTAAGTTGCTTAACGGTAATTGCAAAAATTTGCATCTCCGTTTCACTTCAAAACCATGCGGTGAAATGCACCCTCAAACTCATTTTTACTACTAATGTTTTTTGACCAGCGTATGTGTGACTTTGCCCTGGTAAGACATTTGGTTCCACATATGCCGGTTAATAAATGGGCATAGCCCTGGGATGGCCCTAATGAATTATAAGGCGTCCATCACAGACTTAATTTATCATTGGGGTTCACTCTCAGTAAATTGTCATTTCCCCAACAAACTCTTTTACTGCATATTCCCAATATTTACCAAGCAATATTCCCCTTGGAACAATATGCACGGTCATACAAGCTTTTCATACAAGCTTTTCTACCACCGCAATCGGTCATATAAGCATCCATCCCTTGTGGATGGATAGGACCCTGGAAACCAGATATAAATGCCCCTCCCGACAACGTAAACCCAACCCAACCCCACCATGCAGATTGCAGACTAATCAATACCCGAACAGCATAAAGCAAGTGCATATATGCTGCGGTTATATCTCCAGTTCTTACCACTGTACTGTACTGTACTTGGATGGTCATGCACTGAAGTCAACACAATTTGATTCTCTGATTATCCCACCAATTGCCTCTTTAACTAAACCCAAATCTTTAGACTTGCAAAGAACCCTTCCAGTTCCAGATCTCTCATATACTGCTTGACAGGACCAATTGCAGGTTTAAATGACCCCAAATGAGTCTACGTACACCACCAATTCCTCTATGAACTACCCATGTCATTGCTTTCCAGGGGAACAATACATAGAACTTTATATGATCCTGATTCTCCTGAAGCCATGACAACTTCGATTGTTGGTATTAAACGAGTAAAAACAGTTAGGGCTGAATATGCAAAATAAGCATTATTAGTCACCCAAGGTGTCTAAGCTACAACAGTATTGAAAACTACTACAGTATATTATAAATTTCCCCTCCAAAATTAGAACCCTCAATGTCTAACAAAACTTTTTCCTCTGATTGGTTGCTCAGGGTAGATCATAGAGCTTATCTATGTTGTGAGCTCCATGATGGCACTAACTCTATCTCCACTATAAGTCTTGAGTGCTTTAACAGCTTTACCCTTCGACACGCCTGCTTGTGTCATGACCAAATCAATGTCACGAGGCTCCAGCCCAGTCTCATCAATGTCTTTGTCTTCCTCATCTCCTTGTGCTCTAGCAACAGGAGCAGAAATATCTGACTTTGCCATCACTGAAGCAAAGTTTGGCATCCTGAACCGCTGGGCAGCCTGTGTCTGCAGCTGAGAGCTCAAATCCTCAATATTTGCTTCTCCAAAAATGATCTACGTCTCAAAATTCAGACTTTTGAAGACATCAGGTTTTGAGATACAAAACATCATCTGAAACACAGTAACACACAGAGTCGATGGTAAAAGGTCAGTTATTACTAAATTTGAATCAATTACACCAAGTAAAGACAAGATACCTACATTTTTGGTTCTGTTGATGCTGACCCTACTAACACCGGTAATAGGTTTCATTCCAAGCTTCAGCAATGCCTTGTGACTTTTCTTCTCACTTTTGCTCTGCTTTGAGCTCTCATTTGCACCTGTTCTTCATCTCCAATTAGTACAGTTATGCAGACGACAAAACAAATGCTCCTTATAATTTCTACAGTAAAAGCAGAACGGAACTCCATATACATGCACAATAGTTGTAGGAACTAGAAAGTAGTTGTAGGTCCAAGACAGAGAATAGCGGAGCAAAGAAGATAAACACAAAACCTACAATTTAAGATCCAGCTGCAATCAGCTGCACAGTTGACATGACATGGACAATATGAGCACATTTACAGGAAAATTAACCTACTGACTAAGAGGTCATGTGTACACAAGACAGAGATATGACGTGATATGGAACACAACAATTTTCCAAAAAGCTGGACATGGAGACTAAGAAAGAAGACAACAACGATACACAATAAATTGTGACATGATGATGTATGCTCAAGAAAAACAAAACTACTTTATAACAATACATTATGACATCTTAATAGTACGTAAGAAATCATTTCTTCATTCTACACTTGGTGAGTCGCATTTTCAGTACTTCTTTTGAGAAGATTAACAACCACATGAACTGAAAATCGCAAGTTTTAGAATTCTCAAAATCAAATAAAAAGACATATGCGCTAGCTGTGTTTGAACCAAACCAAACTAACTTTAAGTCCCAATAAGTTACATTGTTCCGACTTCCGTGATTCACTGCCTGCCTTAATTAGAACTACATCATAAATGACTTGAAAAGAGTTTGACAAAAAGGGAAAATAAAAAAGAAAGTAAACCAACGGAATAGTAGCCATAAACACTAGTCCGTAAATTCACAAAAGGGAAAACAATGCTTGCAAGTTGTTCTCCGGAAAAGTTCATTTCTCATAAGAAACTGGTGCTTTTAAGTGCTCCCAGCAGGCCAGCACCAACAAACAATTCCCAAATCCATAAATTCACATGCTCCAAAAAATTTCCAACAGTATTGGGGCGTTCTTGACCGTATAAATGGCGAGAATATAGAATGAATAACACCCTACTTACTTAAGTAATACACATGCATGCTTGCACACAGATATGAATAATAAGATGCAAAAGAAGTTATTTACTCCATGTAGTGCAGTACGGTGGGGGAAAGGAAGAGAATAGGATCCACACCTTGAGCAACATCTTCCACGTCAAAGTCTTCAGCCGTTCAGCGTGCTCCAAGTCTTCTACCTTCACTGCCTCCTCCCTCTGCGAATTACTAATTGAGCGGACAGACATCTTGAAAGAAAATGAAGAAAACAGAAAAGCCTAGAGAGACAGACTATCTGAAGCTTCTTCTGGGTTGTCAGTTGGATTGGCATGGCTGATGAACTAAAGAAGAGATACAAATACAGATACAGATACAGCGAGAGAAAGTGGAAGAAAATGCCTCTCTGACTCTCTCTCTCTCTCTCTATCTCATGTTAATTAAAGTTACATCGGTGTGAGTTTGTTAGACGCGCGAGAGAGAGGAAAATGAAATGGATTACCAGTGGGCTTATTAGCGTTCTTCTCACCCCAGGCTGACCGACTGCCCCATTTTTGTTGTAGGGATTTCCTTCGGCTCTCTTGTGTATTCTAGCCCAAGAAATGTAAGAAAAAATTGCAGCTCATTCCTATTTTCGGAAATTCTTTTTTGTAAATGAAAAGAAACTACAGTACATGGAAATATTTATCTTTTTGGTTTGAGAAACTTTCCAGAGTTTTATGAACAATACTCCTAGTAAAATACACCGAATTATACGTTTTAGGTGCAAAATGTTATATATAGTCCTTAATTGGTTAAAAATAAGTTTTGAGAATAGAACATGATCTGAAGTTTGTGGAAATGGAAAGCACCGGGCTCTTGGGAGCAAAGCTACTCCCATTTGGTGGATGAAATCGAAAAGTAGAACAGAAAGATTCCAAAGCCTAACAGATTGATGTTAAAGTAGTGGTCATTACTTACGAAATCAGTCCTCTCTGTTACTTTCTGATTTGCTTCCAAACCTTTGTCAAAATTTTCTTGCCAAAGGCACACAAAAGTTAACTCTTCGTAATCAACATTTTTGGGACTTCTTTTCACAAGGAAAGGAGTCCCAAAAAGTTTTCTTCTTCTTGAAACTTCCACTTATTTGTTACCAAAATCATTCCAAAATAAAACTACTTCAGCATTCGATGAAGTTTCAAACACAAGCCAAAAAATGAACTTGTACATAATTGCAGCAGATGGAATATGCAAAAAATTGAATAACCCTATTCAAACGTCTTTGAAGTTCTGCCTTCATTGTCTTTTGCATTCATCATTCACAAGGATGTGAACATACTAACTTTAGATTCGCTACCTAAAGACCGAATAACCCAATTCAATGAGTTCGGAGTTCTAGCTTCATCATCTTCCGAAGAACGTTATTATCCGAAGTACGTGAACATAGAAACTTTCCAAAATCCGGAACTGGCTTCGGTGCATCCCAGTTACCGGAATAAGTCACGGCTAAATTCCAATTTCAGCAGAAAGAGTAATCATTTTGTGTGACTCTAAATCAGCAAAACTTGTCCAAAAACTAGGCCAATTCATTCTTTCCGTCGCCGTGTCTTCTTCCTCTGAGACTTCCATGCTTCATTGTTAATGGCATGGCAATGACCATTACTTCCGGACCATTTTTTGCAAGGGGCAGCCGTATCACAAACAAAACAAAAGCACTGCATCCAACCAACAGTAATGACAAACTTTAGTCGTTAGATACATAATTCACCATCCCAATATTTATTCTGTTAGAAGGCAGGTTCAGTTTACCATTTCACAGTGGTTTTCGTGAGGGGTCTTCTCAAAGCAATTCTTCACGCAGAGATGTCTTGGATGCGGGTAATCTCTACATGCCACCTATCCACCACCATCATCATATGCATATTACATACTTGCACACATACATGATGAACAAATAGAAAAGAAGTATCAGTACTACTCCAAGAGATACCCAGTTGGAAAATGAGGGGGGTTTTGGACCTGATTATTAGGGGGAAAAAGACAGATTGATGAGAAACATTTGGGTTTGTTGGCACAAGTACAGACCATAAATGCCAGTTGTCACCACACAATCTCTCCATTCATCTTCATCATTGTCAATCTAGAAGTAGTTGTTAGACTTTACTCAACATCCCTCGCCTAAGCCACCCAAGCCTGCTCCACCTATTTGTTAATTGACTTTACGTTGGACCCTCCAAGAAATCTTACGGCATTACATAAAGGGATAACACTATTTTCGTGTACCTTATGCTTTCTTTAAAGCTATGGAACACTTTTCCCATGTCATGCCCGAATTTCCCTATTACAAGTTCTTGATTTCCAAATTTAAAGTTCTAATTTTTCAATACTGCTTTACATCTTGGGCAGTGACTAATAAAGAAAAAAATCTCGGTTTTGATAGATTC
>JAOTQK010000024.1:22196792-22215234 GCA_025642025.1 Rhododendron ferrugineum | reverse complement strand
TCTGTATGTATATAAAGAGCTTCGTATCTTTGTAAAGTATTCATTCAAGAAATACAGAAATATTCTCTCAATTTTCGTTCTCTTAAATTCAACACATATACTATATGAGAGACGGAGAGGATTACCTGGCCTTTTTCAGCGAGGACGAAGAGGTCAGGGGAATTAGGGTTATGAAGATCCTTGGACACTTTGATATGGGGAAGGTCGAGGGAGTCGTCATTAGGGTCGAAACCGAGAATGAAGCAATCTTCTCTATCTTCAATATCTCTCATGTTGGCCTTCTTCCTTTTCAAACAAAATACTCCTCTTACTGGGGTACCCCCAAGATCAACAACCACCTCTCCCTCTGATCGCTCCGGCGAACATAAATCGATCACCCGCTTCAACTCCTTCCTTCCCATCTAGTTATCTCTCTCTCTCTCTCTCCCTGAACAAATAAATGAACTCTAAAAAAGAAAGAATCGAAGAAAATACACTGCACGACTGTAATGGGAATAGGTAGCCGTTGAGCACTGACATAGAGGGAGAGCCGATTCGAATTTCGAAAATGGCCATTAAACACATCCCATACTTGTGCATTATAAAGAGAGAGAGAGAGAGAGAGAGAGAGAGAGAGAGGAAAGAGACGCTCCAATTCCAAACACCTTACCAAAAGGCTCGTGAATTGATTAGGCCCATCTCAACTCCAGGCCTATCTCTACTTTGAGGGCCCAACTATTATATAGGAATAGGAGTACTTATTACTAGGGTACCCCAAAGATGACGGACACCCATTCTACTGTATTATTCTATAGCTAAGACTCGGGCTTTAGCCCACCCTTGTTACCAAATTCTTTTGTCTACTTTACTATTCCGTATATCACCCAAAAATAAATTGAAATCTTTTGTTTTAAATATTAAATATGAATCTTATTTGATAAGATCTCAAGTTTATGTATTAAACAAAATTTGTAAAATAAAAAAATATTATAAGTTGAAAAATATAAGTAATTTAAAAACGGACAAGAAATTTGAGACGAAGGGAGTATCCGTGATTCAAAAGATTGTGGGTGTGTTTGATACTTGAAAAAAGAAGAGAAAATTTTAAAAATATTCGATCAATTGTTTGGTTTCTAGAGAAAGAGAAGGGAAAGTTTAAAATATAAGTTCAATTTACTCTCCAATTTCTTCTTTAACTTTGACTCAAATTTCCTCTTTATTGGTATTTTCTCTCCCTTTCCATTTCTTCCCTCAAGTTCCAAACCCACCCAATTTTTATCTCGAGTCTATGGCAAGTCCGGGACATCCTAATTTGCCAAAAAGGTAAATGTGGTTATAATTTTACTCTCTTCATTCATTTATTGGAGAATTTTTTTTGTTACCCTAATTGAAAGAATAAGGCAACATGCTTCAAGAAAAAAATAAAAAATAAAAAATGGTCAACTTAACGATCGAGGAGAATTGGCAACCACAGTTTGCAAGGTTTTTTTAATCTCCTCAATTAATTAAGTTTAAGGTGCTCGTAAATCAGTTTGGATATTCTGATTTAATTGTAACAAAATCTAACAATTATTTTTGTAGAGTTTATAAAGAGGTTGGTGAGAGCGATTAAAGTCTTGATTCTTACTTTTTCTGTATGGCTTAATTTTAGTGGCATTTGGTATATATAGGAACTGTCAGTACTATAATACTAATAATCTACCTAATAAAACACAAGAACGTAGGAACCACACAAACACAAGTTGAAAGAAAGGCTGAAATTCATTTGATTCAATGGCTGATGTGTGTTCCAACTCTCTTAAGAAAACACTCACACTTTTACAAATATATTACAAAAATGTCGTCGATTCTTTTTATTCTCTGCTCGACTTCTGGCGTAGTGCCATAGACACGGGCAAACACTAGTACAAAACAAAACAAAACAAAACTTCGAGAAGATGAAGGTGGTTGTATGAATAGAAATGAAGAAGGTGGTTGCAGTTGAATGGTCACCAATTGCTGCGGTTTGTCTCTCAGTCCATCTTCCAAAGAGATTAGGTAAGATGTTACCCCTTTAGATACGACCATCATACGCAATTAAATTATTCAATATAGTAGTAATTTTTCAGCTTTATTATAAAAAAAGAAAAAGAAAAAAAAGAGAGAGAGAGGATTTATTCAACCATGCAATGCCTAACTTTTTGACTAGCGATCAATCAATATCTTATGATGGGAAAATGAGAAGAAAAGCTAATTTTTTAATATACAAACCTAATCGAGTACTATGCGATAGAGAACTTTTGAAATTAGGAGGTATTTTTGACAGAAATGTAATGAATACTACTCCAGTTGTCAATTTTGTTTTGGTCAAACAGAAATTCCTAGTTGTCAATTTATGCATGGGAGAAAAGTCTCTCTCGGAGGGTCTGTTTTCTTTAACACTTGTTTTAGAAACAAAATAATATTATAGTCCTAATTTTTAGATAAGGGAATTAATAGTATATAATTGTTTTGGAAGAAATCAAATGAAACATGATGAGGTCCATCCAAGCATTATGTGCGAGAGGTGATATGGTCCCATAAATCCAAGTGATTTATGTGCCGGAGGTGATACGATCCCATAAACCCAAGGTCTCACAAATCCAAGAGATTTATGTGTCAGAAGTGATATGGTCCTATAAACCCACCCAAGTGATTTGGACTCCAGACCATAATAAAACAAATAGATACTACTAGCTACTATTACGTACGTTTCAGCAAAAGTGAATCTAAGGTGAGAGAGAGACCATCAAGGGAAATTATTACAGTAGTAGCATAGCAGACTAGATTAAATTAGATAAGATAGACCTTTTTGTGGTCGTCTAAGGTGTACTGTATATATGCATGTGTTGTAATTAAGCGAAAGTACGTATTTAGCAGCCTCTAGCCTCTAGGCATGCATGCATATGCCTCTACAAGCGCCGAAAGTCGTATACTACATTTGGTGCTACGGTCCCGACTACCGACTACGTGTTTAGATAACAGCAATATGATAGTGAATTTAGGTAACAACAAAGGGACATTTACCGATGACACGGATTGAGGGAGCGTGCTCTGCAACCGTGCTGCACGACACGGATGCCGTTCAGATGACGCTCACAATCTATCAGTATTATGAGTTTCAGACAATGCATAATATTATAATTTAATTGTCTATTTCCGATTCTTTAAATCACTGAAGCAATGAGGCAAAAATATACTAACAAAAATGTACGGTGGAGCCCACAAATGTGCGGTGGTGGCATAAACTCATGTTTTTATTGTCACCAGCTTGGGATTGATGTAGTACTCCTACTTAGGGTTGTAAATGAACTGAGCAGCTTGCGAGCTCGAACTCGAGTATTCGGCTCGTTTACTAAATGAGCCGAGTGGAGCTCGGCTAGTTCGACAAAAGTTCGGCTCGATTCGATTAAAGAGACTCGTTTAGTAAATGACTAAGCTCGGCTCGTTAAGGCTCGAGCCGAACTTAAGCTCGAGTTTTTGGCTCGTTAAGTAAACGAGCTGAGCTCGAGCTCGCCGAAGCTCAGTTCGGCTCGTTTACACCCCTAGTCCTACTAGGAATCTCCGAACAATCAATACGTATTGGCCAATACACTATTTCGGGAGATATTGGGGTGTTAGGGAGCCTACTTTTTGACTTTTCATTTTCAGTTTTTTGATTTTTTGGATTATGATCAGAATACGTTTTTTAGTATGGTAGAAGTGTTTGAGAGATATGTGCAAAATATGTTTTGGAACAGTAATAGTGTTTGATAGATGAATAATGAAAATAAATTATGGGTTGATTTTTTACCAAATTACCCTTGGCCTTTATTATTTGGAAAAGTACGAACCAATTCCAAAAAAAAATAAAATACAACAAACAACAAACTGAAGGAAAATAAATGGGAGGGCAGATCTGTGTGTTGTGTATCTCTGGTGGTGTTAACGAACAGGTGAAGAGCAAATAAGGGGAAATAAATGGGAGGGCAAACTGGTTAAAAGGTAAGAATGCTTAGGGTATTTTGGTAATTTAACATAAAATGGAAAAATGCAAAACTGGGAAAAGTACCTCCCCGCACCTCATTTTTGGTTTTGTATTCTTTTGTGCAAATCAGTGAATACATTGTGCGAGAATGAGTTTGGCACTTGGGTTCGCTAACAGCCTCCCAAAATGGAAAAATGACAATTGAACCTTCCTGAGTCCCTGACTATATAATAATTACACTATGGTCTATGGTTGGTAACGGTAGGGTCATGTGATGATGTGCACACACTGACTAAGGCAAAGGTTGGTGGGGGAAAAGACACCTATAAAGTGGCGCCTTTTATAAGACACTAACACCCTCACGAATTTGCGGTATCCCTCAAAACCCCCCATATCTCTCTCTCTCTCTCTCTCTCACACCTCTTCTCTCTGCACTCCAATCATCGGGAAAAAAACAAATACCCCAGAAACAAAACAATCAATCTAACCCCCATTAAAATGGGTTCAGGAAGCGAAAACCAGAAAAGTCCCGTAGAAACAGAGGAGGAGGAAGCATGCTTATTCGCTATGCAACTAGCCAGCGCCTCAGTCCTACCCATGGTGCTGAAATCAGCCGTAGAGCTCGACCTCCTCGAGACCATGGCTAAGGCCGGCCCCGGCGCCTTTCTCTCCCCTACCGAGCTCGCCGCCCAGCTCCCCACACACAACCCCGACGCAGCCGTGATGCTCGACCGGATTTTGCGGCTACTGACCAGCTACTCTGTTCTTAACTGTACCGTGAAAAGCCTCCCCGACGGCGGCGTGGAGAGGTTGTATGCTCTGGCGCCGGTGTGCAAGTATTTGACTAGAAATGCTGATGGTGTGTCCATGGCACCTCTTTTGCTTATGAACCAAGATAAGGTCCTTATGGAGAGCTGGTAATTTTCCCACTATCTAGCTCTCTCTCTCTCTCTCTCTCTCTCTCTCTCTCTTTTGAACCAGTATAAGGTTCATGTTATTCTGTTTTTTATTACCAGATTTTTATCACGCTTAAAAAATCCACGACTCTTGTAAGAGCAAGTCAATCCGTTGGTGCCAAAATAGTATTACCGAAGTCATTTTTTTGGGCTTGCTATAGTGTCAAAAAGCCAAAACAAAATAGCACACTAGTTAGGTGCTATTTTGGCAACAATCACAAATTTAGATCATTGAATAAAAGGAGAAAAGTTTTTTTGTGTTCTTGGTTTTTTTCCCACCACACTTTTTAGAGTGAGACTTAATACTCTTATCTACTTATCTCACGTTAAGGATTTTTCTTGTTGAAAATTAGGTGTCTTTCTTTGCGTGTTAAGTACTATGAAAGATTGAGGGTTTCGAGACGTTTCCTACTAGTTACTACAAAATTACACCATCCCTCCCAAAATGTTTGTCCGGTCCGTAAAACGGAGTGCTAAAAATAATGCAATTTTTTCAAGAAAAAATTCATGTTTTTTTCACAAATTAAAAATACTCATTAATATTAGTAAGTTGTTAAAAAAAATTAATTTTTTCTTGCAAAAATCGTATTATTTTTAATACTTTATTTTACGGACCGAACAAACATTTTGAAGCAAGGAGTACTAAATTAAAGTACCAGAAAAGAAACAAATGGGCTCCACTCGGCCACCAAGAGAAGAGTTGAAAACAGAGAGCACTTCACCTACTCCTAGTGCTTGTTTGGTTTCTTTCTTTCTTTCATTTGCCCCCATTTAAGCTGGATTTTGAATCTTGGATTTAGAAACAAATTCATTAATTAAGACAGAAAAAAAAATACAGTAGTTTAAAGCTTCTTGATTTTATTTTTTTAATCGTTTTTTCCTGTATCTTCTGCCCAAAAATGTACCTTAAACACAAGGAAATACTCCTACTATAGAAAATACACAAGGAAATACTATAGAAAATAACACGGCCTTAAACTTTTGGGTAATATACAACAAATGTGGAAGTCAACAGTTTATTAAATTTAGCTTTGCAAATCCTATATGGGCTTACCTAAAAGAAAAATTCACACAGGGCAACACAAGAACCTTGCCCGCACCCTGTTTCTCATAAACCATGTTCATCTATCTCTGTGGCTTGCAAAAATGAGAATATCGCAGTTAGGGGCGATAAACGGGCCAAACAAGCCAATCTGGCAGGTTGATCAAGTTCAGTTTGAAAACTTAATGAGCTTCAAAAATATGTTTGAGTTTTGCTTGTTCATGAAACGAGTCAATCTTAAACGAGCTTGAATTAAGCCAAACACAAGCCGATCTCGAGTGGTTTGGATTTTTTTATACATCATAAGCCGAACGAGCCAAGTAGTAATTTGTTCGAGTATAGTTTGAAACCTTAATGATCTTCGGAAAAAATGTTCAAGTTGGTTTGTTTATGTAACAAATTAATCTTCAACAAGCTTTTAACGAACGAACACAAATTTAAACTCGACGTGGTTCATTTAGCAGCTCTAATTGCAATCCTTCCATGTTTGTGGACGGCGATAGTAACGCCAATGGTCCTAAGGTAACAAAATAAGTTCATCACTGTGATGGTATTGGTGTAAGACATGCAAATTAGAAATTGGATTCCATAGAGATTGATGGTCTCACATCACATGCTCGATCGTATTATTGGAATTGTAGGTACTATTTGAAAGATGCAGTTCTTGATGGAGGAATCCCCTTCAACAAGGCCTATGGAATGACTGCATTTGATTACCATGGTACGGACCCCAGATTCAACAAGGTCTTCAACCAGGGCATGTCCAATCACTCCACCATCACCATGAAGAAAATCCTTGAGACTTACCAAGGCTTTGAGGGCCTCACTTCGTTGGTCGATGTCGGCGGCGGTACCGGAGCCACTCTTCAAATGATTCTCTCCAAGCATCCCACCATCAAGGGCATCAACTTTGATTTGCCACATGTTATCGAAGATGCTCAGGCTTATCCTGGTATGCACAGATCTTTCTACTCAATAATAATTTCTAATGAGTACGCACTCGAAACAACATTAGGCTTCTTTTTCATTTTTTTAATAATGGTGGGTCTGGGTCTCCATGCGTGTAGGATTGGAGCACGTTGGAGGTGATATGTTTGTGAGTGTGCCAAAAGGAGATGCCATTTTCATGAAGGTGAGTTTTGCAATCTTTCACGTCTTTACCTAATCCACTTCTTGTTGGTTTTTAGTGGGTCCCACCAAGTTATTGGTGATACTGCTCATGCCATTTGGGTGCTACTATACTGGTAATTAGTACTACTAATGGAATGGACCACTGAAACACACAAAAAAAAAAATACTCATTCCCGTGTAAGTAACACCATATTTGGAATTGGTAGTAGGTAGAGCTAATTAGTGCGTGTTTTCCTACAGTGGATATGCCATGACTGGAGCGATGAACACTGCGCAAAATTTTTGAAAAATTGCTACGATGCATTACCAAACAATGGGAAGGTGATTGTCACCGAATGCATTCTCCCTGTGGCCCCGGACACTAGCCTTGCCTCTAAGAACGTCATTCACATCGATGTTATCATGCTAGCTCACAACCCAGGTGGTAAAGAAAGAACCGAGAAGGAGTTTGAGGCCTTGGCCAAAGGCGCTGGATTTGAAGGCTTCCGTGTCATGTGTTGTGCTTTCAATACCTATGTCATGGAATTCCTCAAGAAGATTTGAGTTTTTCAGTTGGGTCTTATGTGCATAACATACTATGCTTGTGGTTGGTGTTCGAGTTTGTGAATGTCTCTTGTTTTTGTCTTTTTTTACATTTCCTGTAACATCTTCTCATTGAGTGGAATAAAAATGTGAATGAACTCCATGGTTCTATTCTCACCCATGAATAGATTTCATTGCAAGCATCAATTGCTTTATGGAGTAGTACATTACACTTCTTTGTTTTTGTCAAAAACAACAATTATCTAGAGTCTTCTACAGCATAAGTAGAAAAAAGACAATTGCTGGAATTAACCGAATAAACGGCAACATAAAGGCCAGACATTTCAAACTTAAAAACAGACCATCTGCATTTGGAATTTGAATAACCTCCTCAAGCAAAGAATTACTACCCTTTGCAGCAGAAATGGCTAGCAAAATCGCGAGGGCATGATAAGGAAGGGCTGCTTTCAAAATAACATTGACCAGTTTTGAGTCAACAGCCACTACACCAAATTCTACTTTCTTCAATGAAATACCTATCCATTTTGTAAGCCAGTTCATCACCGCTTACAATCTCAAACAAACTACGCCCAGTAGGACTTAAAAATCCGAACCACAGAATCGACTTAAATATGAATATAAGTGGACTCGTGTACTTTGAAACTTCATATGGTAGAGATATACAAATACAAGCATGTACTTGTGTATCTAGATCCAAAACATATTGAACACGTGCATGCATATGAACTCATGCCATGTATCCATTGGCCAATCAAACAGATACATATGCTAAGCAGAAAGCAATATATCCCCGTCTTCTCTGCTTACCCTCTATTTCGATAGGGAAAACCTAGAATGGAGATGCCCTTTACCACAGCTGATTTTTTCAATGACAAGGCCCATCTTCCATCTAATCAGGACCGACATCTATAAATTGCCGTTACGTAAATAGCCCCTTATAAATACGACCATTATCGAGACCAATTACCACTCTGCAGCTTACGTAACCTAGGAGCAATTGTCGGTGCAGACCTCTGATTTGGATTTACGAATCCTGAAGCAACTTGCACAGATTTCTGATAATTAGGGGAGTCCCGGCCTGTTTGGCTGTAAATAAGAGATCTAAGATAACCATTTGGACTCTGACCCAACGTTTTCCAACTCCCAGGTGTTGATTGGTCAATTGCAGTCGCATTCGACATTGAATTCAGTGGGTCCACACGTTCTGCTTTCAATGAGATCCCTGACAGGCCGTCATGAGATAGGATCCGGGCTGTCGCATGCATAGAGGCTCCAAGAAGTTGAGGAGGAACTTTCCACGGATATGTAACCTGAAAAAAAAAAACAAAAAAACATTTACCCTTGAATTTAACAGTCAACAAAATATTTCACCATATGCAGTAGATTATAAACTTCTTATACGGCCATCTCGATTTTTGTAGTGCATACATTTTGACAAAAAAATTGTCCAAGACTCAATTGCCTTTCTAAAATAACAAATGTACAATACTTATTTGTTGTTGATTTCTATTGAAAATAATAAGTGCAAGGAATGTAGAACTATATAATTGACTGCCCCTAGGGGTGTAGCGCAGTTGGTCCTAGGACGAGCCTCAAAGTGTTGGTTGGAACATATAACCAGGGCTTTGGTGTGAGTTTGAATCCTGGTGGCTGCGTCCCTGCAGAATCGCTGTACTGGCATGGGGCTGCCTAACGCAGCAAAAATCCAAGGGGATGACCCCAGGGGTTAAACTCTGGGGTCACCCCTAGGGTTTAATTCCGAAAAAAAAAAACTACATAATTGACTATCCTAACTTTTGGAGGAACCTTTCATCAGTGGTTGTGAATGACTGATTTCCCAATCTAGTCTATTTATAATGCACAATTCAATCATACTACAAATCAATTACTACAATTACTTACTTTGTAAAGGATCGCTGCAGAAATCCTTTCTCTAAGACAGTATACTTGAGCAACATCAAGGGCCGTTGACTCGAAAGAAAGCCACCGGTCAACAACCACCTTTACTGCATTATCAGGAGAAGACATAATCTTATCTCCACGTTGTGCACCTGATTTATTATGCACTTCCGTTTTATCTTCATCGCTTTCATCTTCTTCAACATCTTCGAAATCACTCTCATCAGCATCTTCATCAATATCATTAACAGGAGCCACTACAATCTCAGTTGCCAACAATAACAGCGGGAGTGGTCCAATAACAGTGGAGTTAAAAATGTGTAAACCTCCATCCCCACGTGTTATCTCGTCATATATAATCAAAGGGCGATCACTAGATTTCTTACTTGATACTTTGAAGTTAGAGGATTTAGGATGCAACCGTACTTTGTCACCAGCAGCAGTCTCTACAACAGGACGTTGACCATTTTGCCGAGGTGGAAGCAATCTCCCCACCATTGGATAGAGACCAGAAACGAGAACTGCGTAGAGTATACCCGGATCGCGTGAATTTATGTTACAACTTGATAAATCTTTGGGAAGGAACCCTTGGCGTTGCAATTCAGCTTCAAGTTGTTTACGCATTCCAAACAGCATGTACATAGTGCTTGAGGACACAAAGTATTCGGAGCAAAACCGCGATTCCTGGCCTTTACTCTTGGCATTCCTCCAACACTCAAATGCAGCTACTACTGCTAGTTGGTCGCTATTTCCACCAAACAATGAAGCCAGCTCAGATCTAGCAGCTGCAGCTTTCTTTTTGTCATTTGGGAACATGGGAATGGTGAATGGGTCTCTATAGTCGGAGGCACAGGCCAAAGTTAAGGCTGGATCAAGGCAGTTCAATAATATGGCAAAGAAAATCATCTTGCTAGTTACTGGATGAACCGGTAGAGAACCAAGCTTCTCCCCAAGGTCGGTCAGTGTTTCATCAACTGACAAGGCCCCTATATCTTGAAGTACTATAATTGCATTACGTATAGTTTCAAAAACCGGAGGGTCCAATGTTTTGCATAGAAAATCCTCTACTTTGATACTTGGATCGAGGAGCTTCGCCTGTGAATAAGGAAACTATTTTTTAAAAATGGTAACAGGTCTTTCAATCAAGAACAGAGGGAAAAAAATGATAACAGATTGGCGTGAATTCCCCATCACAAAACACATAATCGAGTAAAGAAGCTTGTCAACGGAATTCCCAATGTAGCAGGCTAGCAGCAACTGCTAGCACTGAACAATGCCCAACCATTTTTTTTTGCCATGGAACCAATTAATTCCTGAAATTAAAAAATCTACTGCCAAAAAAAAACAGGGAAGAAAGGCATTTTTCTACTATTTAACAAAACAATCAAACCTACATAGCGAACAAAATTAGATTAGGTTAGAATGTACAGATGTTTTCATCAAAATCCAAAATTGAGAACAATTTTCACCATGTCACTCCAACGAAACTATCTGAAAAAGCTCGATATGGCAATGTTTTGAGATGCCAAAGTCTACATCTAAATATCCAGGGAAGAAAGGCATATTCAACTCTTTTAACGGATGAATCAAACTTACACAAGGACACACTGTAACAAGAAAAGAACATGTGATACGTGTATAACATACATAAAAAGGCAGAAATTTCCTTGAATCATGAACTCAAATTTCAATATCCTAATTGAGCAAAAGGGAAGAGAAATAGTTAACCTGCAAACAAAGTTCCTCAATTGGGATCCTCCTAATTTCAGGTACTTGGAAATCAGGCAATGAAGCAGCTCGAAGTTTCGAATAAAGGTGATAACAGATTCCAGGCTGGCAGCGTCCAGCACGTCCCTCACGTTGCTTTGCACTTGCTTTTGAAACCCAAGATGACTGAAGAGTAGATACATTTTGGTAAGGATCGTAACTTTTTTCTTTCATCCGCCCACTGTCTATAACATAAACAACATCATCGATAGTGATAGAACTCTCAGCAATGTTAGTTGAAAGAACAATTTTTCGGCATCCCGGAGGAGGCTTTCTGAAAACCTTCCTTTGCTCTACAGGTGGGACCATGGAGTGAAGAGATATGATCACATACTTGGAGGAGTCGCTGAAAAAGGAACTACCACTTAATCTCTCCCTCGTTTTATTCATGTCCTCCCACCCAGGAAGGAAAACAAGGATGGCACCATCCCTTGAATCGATACAAATCTTCCTCAATAACTGCTCTATGAGGACAACATCAACGTGCTCAGGATGGACAGTGGATAGATATTTATCAAGTAATTCTTGTTCTTCGCCAGAGGTGGAGGGTGCTTTTCCCATGTGGGTTTTAATAAAAGCAGCTGTCTCTCCCTGATTCTCCCTTTCAGCCAAATCTAGGGCAGTAGATCCATCACTTGCTCTTAAATGGCAGTCTGCACCAAAAGACAGGAGCATGCAAACATCACCCACTTTGCCCTTTCCCGCAAACACCATTAAAGGCGTCATCCCACTTGAGGAATGCTGGTAATTAAGAAGTTTAGGGTTTGCCTCGGAAGAAAGAAAATCTAGGAGGGTTTCAAACTCATCATTTGACCATGCTAAATTAATAGCCTCATCAAGAGCCATTCTGTATTCCTCTGTTAACTCAAACTGCTCAGCTGTGACATCTTCTGAAGTACAATTGAGATGATTTTTTTTTGCCCCTTTCACAAGCGTAAGAACATCCTCCAAGTAGAAAGATTGGACCTGAAATAGTCAAATATCAATACCACATCACACTGCAAAACACTAAGAACGAACAATTTGTACCACAACACAGGGGAGAAGCATTGTACAGGATAAGTGAATCCAGGGACTCGGATGATTGGGGAGCCACCAAAATATTGTGAAAACCGTTCAGCATCAAGTGTAGCACTCATTAATACCTGTCATAAAAATTAGTCACCAACTTCACTGTGAACCAATAAAGGTTTTACTTTTATCTACTCTCAGAAAAGGATTATAGACATGAAGGATTAATACTAACCAGACGCAGCCGAGGATATGAAGGAAGCATGTCTCTGCAGACAAATAAACAACCAAGTCACAAGTGATATATCAATCCAATAAAAATGGAAAATAAGGCAGGTATTCAATGCAAAGGCGAACCATATTTCACTACAGGTTGACAACTACAATGAACCGGACATTATTTCTCTGACTAAAGAGCAACACATGATTCTAAATTTTTATAATTCTAGCAAAAACACCATCTTCAAAAGAAAACATGTTCTCTACCTAGATGGCTAGAAGGAACCGCAAGACAAGTCTAAATTTATTAGACAACACTATAACAACCATTAAGAAACTAAAAACTAACAAGCAAGTACCTGAGAATTGCTAACAAGAAATCTGAGTAGCGGTCCCTTTCATGAATTTCATCCTTTCAATGAAAAAAGAGCCAAATCAAGTGCCAATTGTAAACAGTAAACACGTAGACCATAACATAGAGCCCAAAAAAATGTAATAACACAAATCCAGCAATTGCAGCTTCTTCAAAAAAAAAAAAAAAAAACTTTTAATCCTGATCCCATACTTGACCAGCGAAAGTTAACAAGAGCACTCAACTAATCATAGGTTTTCTCTACTCACAAACTGTTCATTAGCTTGTCTACTGGTATTTCAACTAATTGAAAGCTTTTACCTGACAAACGTTGGTAATCGAGGCTATCGAGCTTCTAATGTTTAGCCAAGTTCAAATAAATTGGTTTGCCTGACAACCTTAAACCTAAAAAAACAAAACATGTGATGCAACTGGACCAGGGACTGAGTAACAACTAACTACAACCAGATGACAGCAAGCAGTGTGCTACTGACAATGGCTGATCAGCTGCATGAAATGGTCATGGAAACAACTAATCAATGCTAACAGAATTTATAAAGGTCAAACTGTTTGAATAATCTTGTCTACTTCAGTTCAGTGTATAATTGTACAAAGAGCTCCCTTAATAATACTTTTTGATAAATGTTTTGCTTCGGAATTGTGAGGGGCCCTTGGTTGCAAGAACCTCCTAGGAGTCTAGGACTCCACACTCCCAAACCTCACTCCCAGTCGATCAAATCAAAATCACGCTCTTTGGATTGGGATTTCTCAAACAGATGAATCCTAGAGAAACGGGAAAAAAAAATATCAATCAAGAAAGAATCTAGCATCCATAAGATTATAGGAACAAATAAATTTAGTTAAGTATATTCTTGTACCTCATGTTCACATAATTTCTATGAGTGCAAAAAAGGACTTAAAAATCCTATGTCAAGTTAAAATAAAACCAATACCACAATAATGTGAGTTATGTCAGAAACAGCATCCTTTTCTGGTACTTTTGGAGATGCAGCTTTCAACCTTCCAGTGCCTTTAGAAACCAGCACCCTCAACAGAACCCCATTAGTGCAAAAGATTACAGATGAGTGCCTCCCACCTTTTGTCTCCAAACGAATCTGAGTTTCCAAAGAAATGAGTCCGTAATAGTGAGGAACTTCTGAATCTGGTGATGATATGAGTGACAAAAAGATAATAGAAAGTACCTTGTATCCCACACTATCTCCAATGTTTTCGCCTCTTTCACAGGAGATTCTCTCAGCAACTAAACATTTTCACACACACACACAGATTATTTACGTGCAGCTGGAAGTGAGAGTAAGGAGGACACAGAAAGAACAAACACATTCATAGGCATACAGAGTTGGTATACACCTGATGTTGCTGAGATCCGTCGTGGTTGCGTGCAGACAATTTTACATGACTCGCCTTTCCCCCACATATCATCCCAGAGAAACTGTGGAACCTGAATCACGTTGATTTCGACATGTCAGTTGTCTCACACTATGTTACTCAGAAGAAGAAAAAAAACTATCTTAGCGAATTACGTTTTGGAACGCACCTTCCAAATATGTGAATCTAACAATCCACAGTAATCCCAAAGTTTTTCTTATTTGGAGCACTCTTCAAATACTCCAAAGAGTCCAAGTAAGAAAACACTTTTAATATTGGTTGGCCTCTCTATTCCATTTTTCTTGTTCTTTTTCATTTTTTTTTTGGGCGAGGGGAGGGAGGAAGTATTTTATTGGCATGCCCTCAGCACATGAATTTCAGATGGATGTGTAAAAAATGATGGAAAGAACTTCAATGCTACTACAATGTTGTCAGCAGCATAACACTTCTTATTGAGTTTAGCATTATTCGTTTTGATTCGGTTCATTTTCTACTTTCTGAGATGACATGGCAATGTTTCTCCAGACTTCTGAACTCCATATCATTACAAGATTAAAAAAGGACGAAGATGCCCATAAATCATTGCTCTAATTGTTTACAAGATTCAGAATGGATGTGTTGATAAAGAGCTAGCTGCTCGAGAATAATTGTGTGGAAATTGTGTAGGGTCCCACCACAAACTAACTCATTATTACCAAAAAGTGTATTGATTCCGTGGACCCTACACAATTTCCACCAATCACAGGGAGGGTAATGTTTACCCTATTTAAAGGAGGGTGAACAAAATTTTTCTCTAGCTGCTCACAGAGAAGGAACAATCTGGCAACAAACACCTATGATAACAAGCACCTCTCCATGCAGACTGAGAGAGAGAGAGAGAGAGAACTGTCAACCTGTGTGGTTTTTCCGCATCCAGTCTCACCAGATATAAGTACTACCTGCTTCCAGAAATCGAAACACACAGTGAGCCTTTATGAACTAATTAAGGGGGGAGAACAGATACAGCAAATCACCAGTCAATAGTTATTTAAATAACAGGCAAAAATGGTCCTAAAGATCACCCTATATCTCATTATCTTGCTAAATTGGCAAGCAAGAAATATGCATCATATATTAGAGATCATTGGCAGGTGATAGCCAAGTTTCCCCCCTCTCAACATATCAAGAATCCTTGTCCCAGCTTCATCGAGGCTACTATATGATATCTTCTACCATTTTTCTGTTTCCAAAAGGATCAAAACCCATATGCAGCTTGTTTAATTACCAAACGATAAGACTCATAATCCAACAAAATCTCAAAACAACCAAACACAAAACAGAAACGAGACAGGAACAAAAACAAAAGGCAGGAAAAAAGAGAAAGACATGAACACCAAACCTGATTTGATTCTACGGTTGATGTAATCACATCTTTGAAAGATGCAATTGGAAGCTTAGCCCTCTTTTCACTAATCTGCAAAGAATAGAGAACATGAAACATCACTCCAGCAATTTAACATTATTGTCATTTCCACCCAAACAACATCCAACCATGGGAATATGAAACTCAAAAATTCAGAATGGTATGTCAAAAGAACCTGTCTCAAGTCTGGGGAGTTTTCTACCCTTGAAGCAAGCGATTTCACCCTTTTCGCAATTTCGGCTTTGTCCATTGATGGTTTGCAAAAAAAGTCATGTGTGTTTTCTCGTACTCTTTTGGCTGTTTCACTACGTTTCCCCCCAATTTCCTCGCCCAAATCTCGATCATCAGGAGGGTATTGAGTAAATAAGTCCTGTAAAACCTCTTTTGCCTCTTTTGAAAATGCGAAAGGAGCGAGATTTTCCTTCCCCTGGCCGGTGCCTACTTTCCCTTTAGTTTTGTAAACAGTAACTCTCCGCTGATTCCCAAGCCTACACAATGTCAGGAGCAGATACATAAATTAAGCAAAAAGGGGAGAAAATTAAGAAAGGATGAATGACAAACTAGCCTGCATTCTCTTGAATCAATATTAAAAAATATTACCATATAGTAATATGGATCTAACCACACATACTCACCCCGTACTTTTAGACTTCATACCCATTTTCAGGCATAAAAGGTGCACTGCAGCACGTTCCGGATTTGAAAGGTTGGCTTCGAAAGAGTACACTGCCACAATTATAACATAATAATTATCAACAACAATCATTTCTCCATCAACCAATAAGGCATAAAATAAAAGCACCGGAAGGAATGAAACCAGAAAAGCTACGTATAGCATATGATGAACAGAGACCATCTCCAATAAGAACCAAAACATAAACAATAAATGGATGAAGCAATGGGCGAAATGGTTGAGCAAGAAATCATCGCAAATATTGGCACCACAGTCCCAAATCGCAAAAAGATGAAAAAAGGGAAGTAATTGAAAGAAAAGGGACAGGACTAAGAAAACTCAGCATATTTACCATAAAAATCTTGATATTGCAGAGACAGAATAAAGTAACCACAAAGGCAAAGATTGTGAATTAGTGTGAGATAAACCCCATCAACCTTGTGACTATCTAATCCTGGTGTCACCCAACTCCCTGACCAGGGGTGGTCCTAGGGGGTGCAAGAGCGGGCCCAGGACCCTGCACACCTCCCAATTATCCCATTAGTTCTACTATATTTTTGTTTTTATTTGTAAAAGTTATGAAGAATGGCTCCTACATCACAAGCCCAAGTCAACATTCTTGCCGTGCCTTTTCCTTTAGAAAATGTATACCACTCATTTTCTTCCAAAAAGTAGACTTATGTAATCCACTTTGGTCTTTTTTGTTGTTTGCAAGCTGGAAATGTACTTCACGAAATCCATTTCTGTTACTTTTTTGCATACATTTCTCTGTTATTAGTATTGAAGGATGAGATTTTGTTGTTAATTTATGAAACATGTGATTTGGTGCCCCCACGTTAAGAATCCTGCATCCGCCACTGCCCTGACCCATGTTTTGCCTTGTGAAATGTTTACAGGTAACAAATCATGCACTTGACATCAGGTCACTTGAAGGGTAGAGACAGTATCAAAGCATGGTTTAAAATATGCATATCATATCTTCCTCATTATATGTCTTGAAAGTTCAGGCCTTGATAAACAGATACAAGGTATTTAGCTACGGTGCCAAATGAACAAGGCATATAGAATGTACCGATGACTACACACCATTTCTGTTAACCAAACATGCAGCACCTAATCTCACAAACACAAAGAAATTCAAAAGAAATCACAACATAAAACACATATGTTGCTTTTTCCCCAAAAAGTATTGGGTTTTTGAAACCTAATAGAACACCTGAGCACCTGTTCGTGGAACCAAATAACGTCATCAGTACTAAATGTATTACGCTAAAGGGTCGATGCAAACCCTAGTATAAAAGAATTCTGATTATCCTAGCCACAGAGAATGTATTGAAAATTGGTGAGAACCGTGAATACAGCAACCTTGCCAAACCATATACTACATCTCTGTGCGGTGCTTTTTAGTTGAACTTGAAATTATTGTTCTTGCTACTGTGTGTGTTTTAGATGAAGTCCATGAAAATACAGAATGGAACAACAGCAAAAACAACTATGAAAGGAAAGTTACTTTTTTTTAATAATTATTATTTGAGCTAGGGCTTACCAACATCATCTGATGCACGGAACTGTGCGAGGATTTGGGATATTCGAATCCGAGAGGCTTCAGGGATTTTTACTTGTTTTCCTCCTTTCCCTTTCTTTTGTCTTTTCTTCTTCGCTGAAGATGAGGACGCCGTCGGAGGTTTTGCCATCATTTGATGCACGGAACTGTCCAGGGATTTGGGAGATTCGAATCTAGTACTAGTATGTTGCTCTCTGCAACTGGAGAGAGAGAGAGAGAGAGAGACTGCAGTTTCTGTCTCAGGCCCGTTTCCTTATAGCCGAGCCGACTCTGGTGTTTGCCCTATTTCACAGCTGTTGGTAATATTCGATCGCGGCGAGTGCGAATAAAATCTGCTTAATTTTAACTTAATTTTAAGGCTAGACTGTGGACTCAGAGCATCCGCAATGTGATAATCAAAAGTGAATAATCAAAACTTGCCACATCAAATTTTGATTATCCATTTAGAAGTTATTAAAGTTGGCAATGTCAAGTCCCACATTGTTTATTTTTTGCCCATAATCAAAATGAATTGGCAAAAATTCAAATCT
>JAOTQK010000024.1:22177360-22189597 GCA_025642025.1 Rhododendron ferrugineum | reverse complement strand
ACGTATATACATATATACACGAAAAATGAGTGCTCGGATCAAGCACCCTACACACCTCGGATGCCGTTTATTCCCGCATAGGCCCCATCGGGTTTTTTTTTTAGAATTTTTGGACGGCTCGGATCGGCCGCCCGGCGCGGCGGTCGGTGCATTTTCGATATGATATTGGTCGGTACCAATATCATTTCCGATTTTTCGGAGAGAAAACAAAAATTAATCGAAATGCACAGTATTCTGTCAGCTTCTCACCTTCCCCTTTTCATCTAGAAGGGCGAGCTTCTTACTCCATATGTACCATTGGTCTGGACTTTTGGAATTTAAACCCGTGTTCGGCCTAATAAGTCAAATAGTTTTTTTTTTTTTTTTTAATTTAATTTTTTTTTACAATTGTTAGTTTTTCGTTAATTTTTTGTGAATTATTGCGTTGTCATAATGAGAAGAATCTAAAACATTCACTTATTGGTTTATTGGCTTATTTTTGTCTTTATTCAAAAAAATTAGGTTTCGATAGTAATTTTTTACTTTTTAGATTCCTCTCGTCATGAAAAAACACTAATTCACAAAAAATTGGCGAAAAATTAACAAATGTAAAAAAAATTGAATAAGGACAAAAAAAAACAAGCCATTTGACTTGTTAGGCCGAACTAAGTTGCTTCCCGAATTACAAATAGAGAAGAAAGCAACAAATTTGTTTGCACTAGGAGCGGAGCTATGTAGAGCCCCCTTCCCAAATTTGGAAATTTTATTTTGTATATTTTGATTTTTTATAATAATTTTGGTTTGATTTGATAAAAAATCGGTTATTTTATATTCTTATTTCTCAATTTTTTATAAATAAAAAATAAGTATGTGACTGTTAGAGTAGCCTAAAGAAAAAAATATAACGGTTGGTATACTATAACTGTTTTAGGCTAGAAATATTTCAATGTACAAATGTAATGTATTGAAAAATAAAAAATTTATGATATAATACGTATACGTTTCGATAAAACATATATGTCCATTACGCTGACAGCCAAAATCCTAGCTCCGCCTGTCGGCCCCTAGTTTGCACTCTCTCTCTCTCTCTCTCTCAATGGCAGTAGCTTCCAAATGCAATAATATATAGGATAGCCCATCTCACTTCCTCAGCCTTTAGCCCCGTTGGTTAATTTCTTCATCCTTAGCCTGGAGAAGAGGGCGAAGGTTTAACCACATCTCCTTGTAGGTACGTCCCAATCTTCCCAAAAGTGGGACATGCATATTTCCTAACATATAGATATTTAAATAAGTGCTTATGTTTTGAATTAAACGTGATGTATTGTGTAAGAATGACTTTTTTCGTAAACCAAAAAATAAGAACTTAAAAAATAAGAACTTTAGCGGAACGGGACCTAAGAAGATACACTCCAAATACTCCAATAATCCAAACTCCAAATACTCTTTTTAACCTTTCAGATCACATCCCAAATTATGAATAAGAAGACTAGAGAATAAGTTATTCACGGATCAACGCAATCTCAGTCGGCCAAAACACTTTTGGACGAGATCCTATGACGAACCAATCCGACCTAGGATCTATCCTATAAGCTTGATCCACTCCACCGAACATGATTTGCTGGTGACTCTTAAGCTTAATTATCAGTGACCACTACTTTTGTAGGTAAAGCTTTTATGACCACCCCTGTTGCTTGTCTAAACACCGACTTGTTGGGTCATCTGATCTTTCCCTAGCTTCCTTCTTGTATATAGAGTGCTTCACCAAAGCTAAGTCTTACTCTTGAAGTAGATGATTATAAATGGCTTTTCCATTACAACTTCTCACATTACAAAAACTTCTGTTACGCCTTGTCAGATGTGTGCTAGCAGCAGCTGTCTCTCCATTCACTCTGTTCAAACGAGCATACTGTGAACCTGAAAAAGAATTCTCAGATGACTCTGTGCCGGAGTCTCGCCCTTATGCTTCACTAGTACAGGTGCCTGTCCATTTTGTTATCGACTCGATCAAGGAGCGATTGCCAGTTATCAAATACAGTAACATCCTTGAGAGGCCAGGAGGTCGATGGTATGATTCATCTGATCAAGAAGCTACCTCACTGTGTGCTGTGTGTTTAGCACTAGTGAATGCTAGTGATGAGGTCAGGGAGCTGTGCAACTGCTCTCATGTTTTTCACACAAAGTGCCTTGATGGTTGGGTCGATCAAGGCCGAATCACTTGCCCTTTGTGCAGGTCCAAGCTGTGGCCTGACCTGAATTATGGCAAGTCCAAGGGCAGCAGTGGAGATCCGTGGAGGAGAGAGAGGATGGTTTACTTGTTTGGGGAAGATTGATGTTTTCTGGAGTACCTCTCAAATTTAAAGACTTGCTCTACTTAAGGAGGATCTTCTCTTTCACAAGTCTTAGGTTCGAATATAAATTGGGTGGCCAAATGATCGATTATTTTTGTTTTCACCTTCACCCCCTCTTGCGGTTGCTACCTTAGGGTGCAGACCCAATAATTATCTTGTACATGTCAGATGGCGGAATGCATGTACTAAGTTATTAATAGGGACGAAACTCCAGACACCCTTGTTGGGAAAAAGAAAGAGACATCGGAGTTTGATGAAAAAACAAGTCTGCAAATCATAGTTGATAATTTTGTACTTAATTGGACATGCTGCATCCTCATTTCTAAATATTATGGTTGTTCTTAATTAAGCCTCCATAGATCAATAATTAGAGCTAAAAGCAGAGTATTGCGTTTGCAGGAAGCAATGAGCGCTGTTTAATTTGTTTTGCTTCTCCTGTACGAACTACGAAGAAGATCCTCAATTCTACGATTATGAATCTATGATGTGTAGTCCTGTGCTGGCGGGCTGATCAAAAAAATAAGAGTACTGTGCTGGCAGACTGGCAGTGCAAGTCAATGATGTGCATTTTTTATGTGGACTTCTGAATTTTAAGTAAGGAGACATCCCAACTACTAACCTTCTAAATCATACTAGCTAATAGCATCTTTTAGTCAAAATTGCATGTGAGATTGATCAAACAATTCAAACTGTGTCAGAAACCTTTCGATGCACATGGATCAACATGCAAACTAACAAGAAATGAGGTTGTTCTGGTAATGGATTATTATAGCTAGCTAGTTGAGATTTCAACAGGAAAAAGAGAAAAACGTAAAGGCGGGAATTCAACTGCTTTTTTCTGGCCGTGGAATCTTTCACTTTACATGTCAAAAGGTCTTAATTACATGTCGACCCATGTACATCGAACGGTTTTCGACACACTCAAGCCGCATCCTTCCACACTCGAGTACCCATCGCACAAACAATGAAGCAACATCAAGTGATCGTATTCGTAGAGAAAACTAGAAAAGAAGAGAGGATAACATAAACAACGTACCCAAGGGAATCTTTACATTATCGATCACCATTATTGTAGCTCCGATCATTCATCCTTAGCTACGCAAAATGAACTAACAAACAACTTACATTGACCAACCTTACAAACAAAACAATCAAGCAAAGAGCTCGTAGATGCCAAAACACGTTCGTTAATCCTCAATCTAACCACTCCAGAGATAGGGACGCACACAACTCTCAACTACAGCATACAGCATAATATTCTTTACAACATATTACGTGGGACACAGAACTATGGGTCTCACAGCATATGAGAGGTTTGGGGTTCATAATGCGGCTAACATTCGTGTCCCCCGCTGATCCATTAAACTATGGTCGAACATTGAGTCCCTTGCTTAGTACTCAGTGAACTTGACTCTACGGGGGATCCAAAATCCATAGTAGCAACACAATTGACATCAAACCGATTTTGCCCGGAAACCCAAGTCCCCACCTTCCATCGAATCCTTCCACTCACTTTCAAACTCATGACCAGTTTCCCGGCGATCTTGTCCCGCCCCACTTCGTACCCAAGAGAAGGCCCCACCGGCATCCCATTTCCAACCAAATCCGCCGAAAGAAAATTGGTCTCTTCATGCTCTTGATAAAAAGGAGGAAGAGAAGTATCAACAGATATCTGTTGGCCTTTATAAGAGGCATAAACTTGAAGATTCTCGTAGTAAATTCCTACTTTCTTGTTAGGGTTGTTGGAGAGCAGAGTGAGTTGAATGGAAGAGTTGACAAGGTTGTGTGGAGCTGAGATGTTGAGTTGGTTGA
This sequence comes from Rhododendron ferrugineum, assembly GCA_025642025.1. Lineage (NCBI taxonomy): Eukaryota > Viridiplantae > Streptophyta > Magnoliopsida > Ericales > Ericaceae > Rhododendron > Rhododendron ferrugineum. The sequence goes on along the minus strand of JAOTQK010000024.1, from coordinate 22,185,458 downwards.
TATTGACTTCTTTGAGGGAGAAGTGTGGCTTGGAGGGGTGTAGGATAACCCATACTAGGAAGATGAGTGACAGGATTGACAAGAAAAAGGTTGAGAAAGCGTAGATTAGCTTCTTGTAGTGCTTGTGATCAATGTTCAGTCCTTTCTTGGCACAGTGTTTGGGAGATTTAGTGAGCACTTGAGACATTTGCAGAGAGAGAGAGAGAGAGAGAGAGAGAGAGCAACTACACGAGGATAAGGGAAGGGTGGTGATGGAGTTAATAAAAGGATAGCATTGGGAGGAAATTAGTAGAAAGCAACAATAATTTTTGCTTTTGCTGCTTTTGACTTGCAGTAATGATCAGTATGTGGTGAGTGGTTTTCTCAAGATCATATAAACTCACTTATGTGGCGAGTGCCCGAGTGGTATTGGCTTACTTAGTGTTATCCACACCCCAAAAATGCACAATGAGGCACTCATATTGGTCTTGTGCACAACCCCACAAAACTAGATTTGAATCTGAACCACACATTGATTTCTCGCTACACTTATCTATACACTCATTCCTTCATTTTCTGGTCTTAAACTTGGATTACTAGACTAACAAAGTATCACGGTTCTCCATCTTCTTCATTGTAACGCATCAACCGGGAACAAGAATGGACATACACCAGAAAAGTTTGATCTTTCTCAAAAGCAAAAGAGCTTGCTAGATATTGAATTATATTACCTTGAAAATGCAAAAGCTAATGTAGTTGCACAGAATTCATCTTTTCTGAAAGTTTCTTCTACCTTTTGCACTATGATCCTGCTTTAATAATGTGTGATTAAAAAAAATGAAGCCACCGTATTTTACATTGTAGTTGAGTTAAAAAGTTGTTTGTTCAATATTAGGGCATTTCCCGTATTGAATATGCATGAATCAGGCTTTACTGCCTTATGCTTTACAAGAATTTCTTTCTCAGGATATTACTGGAATATCTATCTCAGCTGAGTATCCGATGGGAAGCACTTTTTGTAAGCAAAGTAGAGCCTTTTGCATGGTGCTAAAGTGATAAGTGTAGCCCAATAGCCTTTTCTGTTGTTTGAGATCAATGAGTGAGAAATGGTGCAAGTCCTCTCTCTCTCTCTCTCTCTCTCTCTCGATCGAAAAGAATGAGTTTGATTTTGTTCACACTCATCTATTAAAAATGGTGACCTCAGTGTCTAATCATCTGTGATGAGAGAAAAACTAGCATGTTTAACCATAGAAATCTTAGTGTCTAATCATCTGTGATGAGAGAAATACTAGCGTATTTAACCATAGAAATAGTGATGTTGATTACTATGTGAACAAAATTGTTGGGCTCTGATTAATTTTCTAAGTTGCGATTAATTAAAGAAGAGTCCAAAAGAAGAGGAACATGAGGAATCTATACAAATGACTTTTTCAGAAGCCCCTGGGAATGCTTCAAAATTCTTACTAGGGGTGGGGCATAATGTGTCTCATACAGCCGTTGCTTTCGAGTTAAGAAAGGGAATTACGGGTGCCTTAACTCGTAGGAGACTTGAGGGTTCCTTCATAGTTACGATCTTGAGAAGAATATTGCAGACTTGGAAATAAAGTCATGGTCTTTGATTAAGGGTTGACTAACTTTTTTTTCGAGGCTTAGTAAAAGTAATTCAGGCCCTTAATCAGGACAAAATCTCTGTTCATTTCTTTGCCTTGCTGACCAAAGACAAGTTGAGGAAATGCTCTTAGACTTAACTAAACAATGACACTACTGATTGAATCGACGAATTACAACGTATTTGCAGACTAATTGAAGTACGAATCACAGAGAGAAGTCACATTCCTATTAACCGAAGAGGAAAGATTGGAAGCAGCCTCTTCATAAACACAGGTGTATAAGCTATAAAAATTTACAAAACTATCCTACAAAAAAATACAGGATGTTACAAAGCTATCCTAAAAACAAATACAGGATGTTCAGGAGACAAAGTGATGGCATCAAGAGAATTCACTAAAGCTTCATCCCCTCTTTGTTATTCCATGCTTTAGAAAATCATTGAGCAAACCAATCTAAAATCTTTCATTTACAGGTCAGAATTCTGGCTTTCCTTCTACTTCGGCTGCTTTGTTCTTCACGTACTACATTCTTCATTGTCCTCGGCCAACTGTGATATTCATATCTCCAGTGTTTCTTCGAGCCATCCACAAATTAATCCTCTCTTAAAGTTGGTAAAAGTAGCTAGTTATTTAATGAATCGCCACTATTGCCTGTCACTTTCTATAGGTAGCGGTTCATTCTGCACGTGACGGACAAACTGCCCTTTAACTCGAGGACGCTGCTCGGCAAGTTTCTTCCTGCTTTCATAGCGTACCTGCAAAACAGTTTCAGATTATCAAATTACTGCATTCGGATATCCCTTCCCTCTGTCCTTTTGTCTTTGATTTTCGATTTGACAAGAGGGAAGAGGTGGAAGGAGTACCTTCTTGTCAAAGCATCTGTCTTTCCGCTTCAAGCGAAATTTGTTTAGAGCAGCTTCTCTCTGGAAAGATCGATGGCAGTTTGTATCGTGGGTAGGGACACCTTCCCCATTCCCACTCCCTGCAGCGGCCCTGACGACTGGAACTTGATCAACATTCCCATTGCTTCCACAACCAATGCCATTCAGATGACTTGCGGTAGTACCGTTACAGAAACTGCTACTTGCACTCTGATCAGTTGCAGAAGAAAAATATCGCCGATCATCAGAAGATTCCAACTTTTGCCTCTGTTGGAGCTCAGTTTGATTTGTGGAAGTGTCGCCATTCACCTGAACTGTTTTATGAAGCTGCTGAGAGTTTCTTGTTTCAAGATTCGGTGAATGAAATACATTCACTTGAAGGGACAGTTGCTCATGGCCTGATCGAGCACAAAATATTGGAGGCACCAAAGAACCATACGGGTTGCACAGACTGTCAAACCTTATACCTTTCACTGGGACAGGAAACACTTTCCGTTGAGGACAAGGAAAAAAAGCACTTTCAGCTTGTTCAGATTGACTAGTGGCCAGAGAGAGCATATTTTGCTGAGAACTTAGTGAGAAACCATTAGGGTAAGAGCTATAATTAAGCGTGTGATGGGAAAATTGCCTCTCAGTATTGGTTCCGTAGTCTTTCTGTTGATTACACATGGTCACTGATGAATGTGGAGGTTGCACTGCCCTGTTAATGTACCTGCATTGCAAATTGGAGTCTATTAGAAAGCAAATACAAAATTTCCAACAGTTGGAAAGTCGCATCAAAACCAAAAAAGGTTATTTTTCCAATAGAGGGCTTTTCAGCAAAAGAAAATGAAAACCAGAACCAAAAAAAAGAACTGAGGGTTTTTTTTCATTACAAGGAGGCCTCATAAAGCGGGAGAGATCAGATGAAAGAAGACTCCATTTTGGTCATGACAGAAGCAAAACAAAAGATGGTTATTTGCTAAACACTAGTGGCCTTCAGACATAATCACCTGAAGTTACTATTAAACTATCGAAGCAAGACAAGGGTGTGCAATTATCAGATATAAAAACTCACCGCGAGAAAGCCGATGCATCAGAGTGGTTCAACGTAGGCTTTCCATCACTAACTTGATTTACAGAGCCACTTGGATTAGACCTCCTCAAGGAAAGATCCAATACGGGTGAAGAATCAACCTTGCTTGGACCATTATCTGAGAAAGAGTTTCTGTAACCACATTTTGGGCTATTGTCAAATGCTCCTATCAAATCAATGGCTTCTATAGAAGAGTTGACAGGAGCATGATTGTTATAACAACCTTCACCGGCGATATGATCATGCTCCCGACCAATCTCAGTTGCCACGTCATCTCCCTGAGTCATTGCTTTAGCATCTTCGCAGGCAGCCGCCACACATCCTAATTTAATAGGGTACAAAATGTCAGATGTTTTCCTGCTGATGGAGCAAAAAAGGATATACAACGGCCAAGAAAATTCCAAAGCAGGAAAAATGACTAGTATTTTACCCCTTTCTTCACAATCAATCATAAGCATTTTCCTATTTGATCTGTCACATTCTGCATGATTCCATACTTTCATGTCACTCACTGGAGATTTGCTCAAGGTCGACGGTGATAGGTTGTGCACATTTTCTGGGCATCCTCTCTCTGCTTCCAAATCTGGCTTTGTACAAGAGCTCTGCACAAGGGACAGCAATGAACTTCATGCAGGCAAACAATACAGAAAAGGAATCACATCCATAAAAGGGTGGTTTTAATATTTGGATTGATGCATGGAAAACATACCTATATTCCTAGGTGATTATGTAATAACCACAAGTTTGATTTTAGTTAATGAGCATTAGTGCACCACATGCAAATAAAATTCTTGGAAGATGGTTTTCATAGCACCTCATAGCTTCCTTCTTTACCTGCTAGATGTAGCAAAAATGTATTTTGAAGTAGACTCTTATTGTCATACCAATGTGGTTACAGGCTCAAGATCCATTGATGGATTCTACACTTTCTGGTCATAAAGAAACTCCCTATACACCAAAGGATCAGAATCTTCTTGATTGATGGTCTAGAAGTTTCCTTCTAGCATTCAGATTGATTGCCAATCCGGTTCATGTTATACAAGTTTTGGTTTGCATTGGATGAGAGAAAGGATCTAACTGTGATTATCATTTTAACGAGTGTAGTATACCAAAGAACATGGATATCTTCTTGTAGAGATGCTATATACTAATTCAAGAACAAGGAGAATCGATTTCCTGTATAAGAAAAAACTCTTACCTGAGCATCACTCCCTTTCTCAATGCATTCCCTATTTCTCTGAATGCAGGCCATGAAACCACTTGAATGATTACTAGCAGTATTATTTTCATTGTTTTCAGCTGTGGCTTCGACCTTTTGTTGTGCAACACTCTCATCTTGGGGGCCATTCCCGCCACTAGCGGACTGATTGAAGAATACAAACAACCAAGATTCTATCAGAGCACTAAATCTTAAGTTACCGAGGAAACAAACAACAATATTTCAGAGATGAGTAAAGACTAAACATACAGCTTGTCTCCTCCAAACATGCTGCCACAAGTTCCTCAGCTCATTTTTTCTCACAGGCTTGACAAGAAAGTCTGCAGCACCTCTCATCATGCACTTATAAACCGTGCTGACTGAATCGTTTGATGACATCACTGCAAGATCAGGACAGCCATTAGACTATATCGCCAAACTCAGAAATTGAAATTCAATCAGTGTCATGAATCCAAGAGTTTGCATTTATTGTCATACTTATAACAGGAATGTTCTTGCATATCTCATGCTCCCCTATCAAGGTAAGAAGAGCGAATCCAGAGATGGATGGCAGTTCAACTTCCGTCAGTATGAGGTCAACATTATGGGGTTTTCCCTTCAGTAACTCCCATGCCTTTAAGCCATCAGATACAGCAGCAACTGCTCAAACATAAGATTCAACTTTAAATTAGTATTCATATGATTAACACTCCTCTGTCACAAAAAGATTGTTCAATCTGCAAAACAAGAACAAAAAAATGCATTTTTATCAGGGAAAATTCAAACTTGATCTTATTAGTAACTAGCGGCAAAAAGTTTGAATTTTTTCCAACAAATATGCCTTATTTATAGGTCATTGTTTTGCAAACCGGACAATCTTATTCGGACAATCTTTCTGGGACGGGGGTACTACATATTTTTGGAAATCCAGGGGGGACCTCTTCAACTACTCCAATATTTAAAGGCTTGATAATGGCTTTCAACTTTACCAGTCGGTCACCAATGAAGCTTCTACTCAAACTTATGCTTAAATTTGACTAATATCAAATGAAGGTTTTACTCAATTCCTTATCCAATTGGAAGTATTGGGGATAGGTTTGAAGATAGCCTTCCGAACAACCAAAGCAATCAAGGAATAGTCGGCAGAAAAACGTTGTTTTTCTTGCATCAGAAGTAGAGATTTTCTCCCCTCTCAACAAAACAGATTCCTGATGTAGGATGTGTTTCTCTATGTAGTTCTCTAGAAACCCATGTTTGACAAATTGGAAAGGGAATTCACTTTTCACATCCTAATTAAACAACCCCAACAAACTAATCCATTGTTTCTATCGTCTATAATCAAAGCCAAGGACGAAGACAAAAAGAGGGTAACATTCAATAGAATTCAAATACTAGATCTAGCAAGGTCCTCAATTTAACTAAAATGCCAAGTACCAAAGGACCGGGACGAATCAAGAATCCATTTTTTCAAGCTTCCAGTAATAACATCCCGTCAAAATTTTCATCTTTAACAAAGCTTGAACTATCCTAATTTTCAGACCATAACCAATAGCTTTCAAGATACTATTACCTTAATCTCACTGTTCAGTTAAATCAACAAACTACGCAAAAAAAAGTAGAGTGTCTAAAAAAGATACAAAATTGGGAATGAAAATTAAGTAACTAATTTTACCTCTGTAACTGCATTTCCTGAGAAGCGCAGCGATAATCTGGCGGGTGGAATCGTCAGCTTCGACCAACATAACCCTGAGGACCATTCTGGGCAGAAACCTCCCCCACCTCACCACAGAAGCCGAGCCATCCTCCTTCTTGTTCTTCATCATTTTCCCCTCTGCTTTCAGTTCCAAATCCATAGCTTCTCCGCTGCTCACCACTTGTTCACCCATCAATCACTAAACAATCGCGAACGTCTTACGTCTCTCTCTCTCGCTCTCTCTCTCTCTAGAAATTCCAAAATACAGAGATATTAGTGGTGAAGCGAAAGGCTACCTCACGGCACCTTCTACTATGTGTTTTACTAGGAGTAAAAAATTCAGAGAGCTCAAAATATCTGGAAAGTGGCCAGTAGTTAGGAAGAAGAAATGGAGGGCGAGGATGAGGATAAGATGATCGGACGGTTGATGTGACGAGTACTATAAAATGGGGCGCTTTTCTATTCTATGGATATGGTCCATATGGTACGGAGGATATATTGGGGGCTGCCGTAAAGACCGGAAAATATCTCCTCTCTCTCTCTCTCTCTCTCTCTCTCTCTCTCATAAAGGAGTGGTTCTGTCTGAATTAGTTTATGGTCCAAATTGGCCACGTCCGTTGAGAGACGCTTTTTCAATCAAAGTGGTGGTGATCTGATAACTCTTCATTGGCCTTTCTCTCTAGCCCACCACAAGTTTTTGGGTTTTGTTTGGTTGGCGCAAATTTTTAGACCCCGTTCTACTCCACTTTTACCACATTTTTGTCTTTATTCACAAGAAAATTTGAGTTTATTAATTTTGCCTTAAGTTTTTGTGAATTATTGATTAAGATAAAATTATTTTTTCTGATTCTTTTCATTGAAACAAATCAATAATCTACAATAGTTTGACGCAATACTAACAATGGCTAAAAAAAATTCAAATAAGGGCAAAATTAATTTATTTCTTTCTGCTACAAGTTAAGTAGAACAAAACCTAAATCCTGGAGTGGTAGCAAAACAACCAGAGACGCGGACGAAGAACAAGAAGAAGAAGAAGTAGTAGTAGTACTGTGTGGATGAAAGAGAGAGCTGGCTCTTTCATATATGACGTACACATATCATGATTTGATTATAGCAAATTTGAGGTTCACAATAATATGAGAATACAGTTGTCTAATCTAACCATAGTTTAAGTTTGAACACCATAGTTTATGAGTGATGCTCTACTTACAGACGACCGACAGCCGAGCCGAGCCGGGCCGTCTCCGGCCACCGTACAGCCTATTCGAACTGTCCAAAAATTCTAAAAATAAAACGAGAGGGCCCATACGAAAATCAACGACATCCGATATGTGTAGAGTGTTTGATCAAAACACGCTCAGATCGACCGTCCGATGGCCGGAGACGGCCGGGGCGGCCGTCGGTAACCGTCGGTACGTATAGGATTTCTGTTTTTCTACTCCAATAGCGTATGGGATATTCTTCATCAATAAAGCTTTCAGCAGAGACAATTTGCAGAGAATCAAGCAGAGACAAACGCGTTTGATCCCATTTCGGATCCCAAAAAAATCTAGAAAAATATTCATAAATTTTTGAATATTATTTTATGAGGTCCTGTAAAAAATCAACTCCTGCGGATGTCGATAAGTATTACTTTTGGATTCGTAGGGGCGAAACTGCTCA
>JAOTQK010000024.1:22157471-22171698 GCA_025642025.1 Rhododendron ferrugineum | reverse complement strand
GATACGTAGGCAGCCCTGATGACTCGGGCACGGTCGCACGTTTTATGTCTCCTCCACCCCTTCATTCTAAACACCAATCATTCTTCACCTCTCCAGCACATTTTATTCTCATGAATATTTTGGGCTCTATTCTTGAATCCCGAGGGAGATCAGTCAAGATTTTTGACCTCTCCTACAATTAGTTGAACGAGTTTTTCAAAACGTACATATTTCTTTTTCAGTACACACATTCTAGTACAATAAATTAGACTTGCGAAATTCACCGTACTTATGCCCCGCTTGCCAGGCATTAGCATCCACATTCTCTTGCCTTCCTCTGCCTCCCAAATCTTTTTCTCTTTCCTACCAAGAGGACGGGATGGCATGCGCAACCTCAGTCTAACTTCTTCTCTTTTTGTTTCATGAGATATATAAACTTAAACCTTATTTCGTGAAGAAAGTCTAACGTGATTTATAATAAACAATATCTTTGAATACGTGCTATGGCTCTGATATGTGTTTTAATCACGAGTTTGTTTTACATCAATTTTGTCTAGCAAGGGTAAGTCCGGTAGTCTTATAAATCAATCATGAAGTTCAATTATTAATTTCGGGTAATTATTTTTGCATTTTTTTTTATTGTCATTCGTCTAAATTTAAACTATTATCATTTCACAGATTCACTGTCTTTTCATTGATTCACCTTTTCATGCATGAAAGGATTATACAGTAAAATCACACCCCCACAAGACAAGATAATGTGAATTTGGTATGTTTGGTTGCCATTTTATTTTTGTTTTAATTTTTTTTTTCAATTATTATCCTTTTTTTTTTTTCAATCATTATCATATATCTCCAATTATTAATTTTATTTCTCTCTCTATCTCTCTCCAATCATTACCTTATTTCTCTCTCTACCCACTACCAAAACTAAACTAAAATGCCAACCAAACAAAGAGTTTTCTCTTTTTTCGTACGGATGCATGCTGGAGTAGATATTTTTGGAAATCTAGTGTATATGATATGATATGATATCTAGAACCATTGGTTTGTGGGGAAAGAATCGACAGGCAATTTCCGAAGTGCGTACTCCCTATTTTTTTCCATTAAAATCAAATTGGGTTGGGGTTGAGCTGTCGGCTGCAAAAGGGAACGAGAGAAAATTACAAGGTGAGGGAGATCAGGCCGGAAAGTGCTATGCCTAATAATCCTATAAGGAAAATGCTAAAAAGAGTTCAGTGAGCTTTTGTTATGTTTAATAAAAAGTGTATTGATATGGATGAAAAGTGTATAAAAGTCTATAGAAAAGTGTTAAAAAGTGTATTGGAGTTTGTATTTTTTTGGTATTTTAGTACTTAGTTTAATGAAAGCTGTATCTTCAATTCTTACCCTTTTTATTATCCATGCCCAAAATTTGAGTAAAAAGCCTAAAAACTCATCTCCAATGTCTTACCCATTTTGAGCCATTTCCTTATCCAAATTTGGGGAGACTCAAATTCATACCCATTTTTTTTAAACCCTCTTTTCACTCTTATTAATTGCAAGTGTGTCGCTTATTAATTACAAGTGTGCCATTCAATAATAGATTTTGGTTAAAATATAGCTTAGCATTGGAGATGCCTTTTAGGTGGAAAAAGGATAAGGATTGGAGATGCTCTTAGGCTTTATTGGGCTAATAGGCCTAGAAGATTTTAGGCCACGGGATTTTCATTCTTCTTAGCTCTGTTTGGAGCTTAAGGAAAATTTTAAAAAAAATCCTTCTAATATTTGGTTGGAAGAAAAAGAGAGAAGAAAATAAAATTTTCAAATTTAGTAAATAGTAAATTTTCCCTCCCATGTTCCGCCCATTTTCTTTTCTTTTCCTTTCTCTACTTTTCCTTAGATTCCAAACAGAGCCCTCTATGGATCAAAATGAAGCTCCCTTGGAGGCAGCTAAGCTAAGTCCTGCTCTTCTAATGCTAATGTAGTAAGTCCGACTGTATGCACCACATAAATTAAGCTCCCCTGCTGTGTTCTTGGGGTATTTTTGGTACAACTTTAGTTGCTCTTTTTATTGGTATAGGAAAGTGGGTAATGGTATTCTACAGTGAGACTCGAACCCAAGGATATAATTTCTCCTCATGGGGCGTGTTTGATAGCCGGATTGGGACTTGGGATGGGACTCCGAAAGTGAAGTGCAGTGAAAGAAGTGTGTTTGGTTGGATTTTTATCCCATGAGAATACCAATCCCCCCATCTGATGGGATTAGTCAACCCATGGGGGGTTGTTACTACGAATCCCATCCCCATGGGATTGAGCAAAACCAGTTTAAAAACCCACCTCAATCCCAATCCCAATCCTAGCCAAAACAAACATGTTATTTACAATCCCACCTCATTCTCAATTTCAATCCTAATCCTATACAAAACAAACATGAATAAATGATTCATCCCCTCATTAATAATCCCACCTCATTCTCAATCCCAATCCTAATCCCACCTCATTACGAATCCTCCCAAAACGAAATCTGTAATCAAACACGAAAGCCTTACCACTTGAGTTGACAACCCTTCGTTCCCTTATTTTCGTTGATTACCAAGTTTTTCATTTGAACTCGGAAGAATGTAGTGGGAGTAATTCCTAGCATGAACCTACGTGACGGAAGGAGGCTTGCTACTTACTCCGGATAGATATTGAGTTGATCAATACCAGAGCAAGCTCTTACTTCCACAGGCATGCATGGATACAGTCCAACTTAAAAATGGTGGCCTAATTGTACACCACAGGTGATACAGGAGGTCATGTTAATTCAGAAATCTCCTTTCTAGTTCATCCAGAAGTTCTAATGCACATAGTGGTCAGTTTTGCAAACCTTTGGATCTAGTACATTTCCTTTTTAACCGTAATGCTTCCAATGCTGTAATTATTACCGCGGTAGAATTTGTAGCTTGATAATATGCTGTTTCTGCTTCCCTTTCCTCTCCTCTCCTCTCAAGGTAAGAACTCCTCCTTGTTACTGAGGCCAGACACTCTATACTTGACCTACTTACGAACTTCGTTTCTCTTTGTGCAGAGCAGGTGCAACACAGTTCTTGTGATATAAGTATATCTTGAACTTTCGTGTTAACGGTAAGGTTCGTGGAAAACTAGGAGTTGGAGATAGGTCTAGGTTTCACTACATACATTTTAACACAAACAAGAAAATAGCTGGGAGAGCTGGCTTAGCAAAGACATTTGACAAAATTTAAGCATGCTCATCTAAATTCTGAAAAAAAAAAAAAAAATGGTTTTATTTGAATACCAAGCAATAAGTGGTAGTAACTTAATTGATCTGGGAGATCCCTATCAAATGACAATAGTAATTCAGGAGATGCAGGTAGGCATACAAACGAATCACAGGGAAATGCAGGTGACCTTTTGTATATCGTGATTGCTTCGGTACGACACACAAATTCAAGGAAGTAATTCCATTGTTTTCACCAGAAGTTTCTACTTCTCTGATCCAATTAAGGCACAAAAATACCCAACGAATCCAAACAATTATGGAAGCCTTGTTAAAGAGGGTTTTAACTCCCTCCTAATGATGGTTGGTACCCAAAAACTAGGTTTTTCCCACGGAGATGATATCAACATGCCAAAATAGAGAATACCAGAGTCGAGTTTCCGCCACCCTGTCTTCCATCACTTTGCAGACACCCTACTCTTCCAAACTCTATTTGCTTCAATATATTGAGCAAACTGTTATTGCTTTGTCTCCTCTCCATCTGATGTTGAGATATTCTATTCTTGTGCATTTGAATCGGTTAGAGAAGGCTTCAATCAAGTCTTGAGGACTCCAATGTAATCATGACAGACAATCATCCATCCTTCATTATACTCCGATTGTCAATCATAACAGTGGACTCTTCTTCTTCTTCGAACTAAACTTCTCAGCTGATACACATAGTAGCTTGCTGATGGACATTCCTTCTCCCGAAACCTTCTTCCTTTCTTCATACCTAAACTTAATCCTAGTATCAAGCTTGTACCCAAGAAATGCAGGAAAACCCAATAGCTCTCTAACTTCACGACCCATATCCTCGATCAAGTAATCCATCTTCTCTTCCAACGATTCATGATTGTATTGCAGTACCTGGGGATGCTTCTTACTCATGATCAAAATGTCATTGCAAGTTAGCCCATAGTTCAAATACAGCCCAATCACCTGCTGAAAATTCTTGCAGCTGATTCTGGTTATTGCTCCCATTGCCCTCGCCAAATCCTTTGTTCCGTTTTTATACCCAATCTTCACCAAAAATACCAACTTATAAGCAAGGTTCTTATCAAAGGAAAGGGTGAGAAAAAGGGGAGCTTTTGTCAAGAATTTAAAAATATCCCTGGAATTCAACCCACATTGCTTGAGAAAATCTAGTCTAGGGTGCAACTTCCTCTTCCTACTAGCACTAAACACATTCGGATACAATAGAACAATCCTGAATATTTCTTGATTAGTTAAGCCAGCAAAGGATCTCAAGAACTCTACGTGATCTTTCAAATGATCCACAGTGTATGTCAAAACTCCAGGGACTTTACGGAACACGGTTGCCGTGGCATCCTCGTCTTTCTCACTAAGCTCGTATAGATACGTAAATCTTGGGATCAGCTGACCATCAAGATCATAATTTAGAATAACTGGCCGTCGAATAATAAAATCCACACCGCCAAAGCGGTTCAAGAAAATGATTGTTCTTTCAAGTTCTTCAGCTGACTTGAGACACAAAGCCTTGGCAAGGTTAACATTGTTAAGTACATGAGCAAGCTTTTCTTGGGGAACACCATGATGAAGAAGCAACTTAACATTTCCCTCAAAACCCACAAAGAATCTGGGATCTGTCGTGTTGAAAAGGTGCTCAAGCTTGAGAGGCTCGATCTTGCTCTCCAAATCAACCGTTACGAAGTGCACAAATGAATCAATTTCTTTTGCTGTTAATAAATCAGGGTGCTTTAAAATCAGACGGCCAAGTTTGTGGCAATGGATTCCCAGCTTCTCCAGAGATTGAATCCGATCACGTATGGTATTAACGGGTCTGAATGTTAGATCTGGATTGTTCTCCAAAAGTAGTTTTGTTCCTCTCTCATGAATTCCGATTTCTTGGAAGAGTGAGAGTAACTTTACGTCTGATGAGTGAGCAAAACAGCAAAAACAGAAAACAAACAACAGTCAGCAATTTGATGCAATGTAAACCCAGGGTTTGGCCAATTGGTATGAGACAACAAGGGCTTGCCCCAAGAGGTCTTGCAAGGTCAAATTTCACGAAGGCCAAACGTTCTGGGAATAGTCAAGGTGCGCGCAAGCTGGCTCAGACGCCCAATTATCAAAAAAAATAAACCAATTTTATGCAACCTGTGTTTAAGAATTAAGACCATCTCGTATCTTTGCTCTCCTTATTACCAAATTTAAATACAATTAGCTACTCTCAAGTCTCAACTCATCCCGAAAACCCATTTCAACCACTTTTTATAAAACCAAACCAAAACAAAACTAAAAATTGGAAGTTCAAAAATCCTGTACTATTCTAAGCATTCCATTAAATCATTTTCCAAAGTTTCAAGCTTACCCGAAAAGCATTTTCCATCAGGCGTGGTGTCTCTTTCCATGATTTGATTAACAATTAAAAATTCTTCCTCTTCCTCAATTCGATAGCTCATCTTTTGCCCTTTTTTCCCACCAAAATCTAAACTCTTGAGAGCTTTAGTGAAAGGTAGAGATGCCCTTAATGGGGAATTCGCAGAGGACTTAAGGCGTTTGATAATTGGTCTGAGAGAGTTTCTTACCCTTCAATGTGACGGTGTTAATGGGAGATACGCCGTTGCAGTTGCACTGAAAAAGTGTACGATTGGATTGTTGAAGGGGTAATGAGGCCAATCCGCCCAATTTCTGGTTTCGATCGTTGTATCTTGCTTTGCTAAATATTTCAATAGATCCACGGTGGTGGAAAGTAGCAGCAGAAGCAGTTGCGGGAACGCCGAGAAGGATTATTGCCGGAGGATTTAGCACCCGAGAGATTGAACAGGAAGAAGAAGATGGAGAAGATGGTGATAAGAAGTTTATGGCCATGGCAAATTACAGCCAAAAAAACCCTTCCCTGTGGCGCACAAGTTGGTTGAAGTAAAACTGGCTTGATAGGTCAAATATGGGAAATGAGAAGTGTGTCTTAACATTCGTCCCATTATGTTTGTCGAAATACTAGTAATTTCGTACTTTAACTTACCAAAATGAACAAATATTTCGAGACATTTCGTAACGCAATGATTGAAAAATAAGTGATTCAGACAGATTTTTTTTATTTTGTTTCATTGAATTTCAAAATAAAAGTTCTATATCTACGTGACGTCCCATTAGGCACCCATGGAAACAAACTTGAGATTCATGAAAAATTCTTGACTTGACATAATAGCTCTGAGTTTCATGTCGATGCAGACTTCGAATCTATTAACCTTAGTTGGTTCACATTTCAAGCTGATTATAAACGAAATTTTATTGAGCCAACATTCCAACAAAAACTAGTTGAACTTCAAATGTTGATTTGTTCTTAAACTTTATTAGCTGCGTATAAATCTTGAAAAATATACTGTATACTCTACTTCACAAGAGTACTCATTGAATAAGCTTTTACATGGCAAAAAAACAGTTCAAGGTGGCAAACCACAGAATAGACCTACAATCTCTGCACTTAATCCGAAGACAAAATCTAACCATCACGAAGGCCACAGAGAAAAAACCATACAACAAAGCTGCCGTCCAAAATTCAGACGGCCGACTTCACAGCAAACCACAATGTTTTAGCAGCCCAATCCCCGTTTTGGCAGAGGCTTAAGAATCATCTCAAACACCAATTACCCAAATGTAACAAAAAGAATGAAGCAACGCTACTTTCACTGTCACTGCAAGCCTGCAGTATCATTTATGAACTACAAACTCATCAGACTGAATACTACCAACCATTATCCCTCCAAAAATCCGTTTCTATGTTAAGTGTTGGAAAGATTTCATACAATCTGATGTTCCATACTTAGATCAGGGACTTCATTCCAAAATCAATGCATATTCAAGTATTTTTGTCACCGGATGTTCTAACATTGAAATGTCTCCAGTAAACCCAGTTTCTTAGAGGTGCATCCTTGTATCTCGGTTTTCCTCAAGATATAAGTATCTAATACTGCCCCACAACGCAATTCACACAAAATGATTCTTCACAAACTGTTAACTATGCAGGAAGACCTAGCCAATCAAGGCTATATGAACTACAAGATGATAAAGATTCCATCAACCTATTGGCTATTGATTATAAAGGCATACCAAGATTAGGTTACTCAATATGTGAAAACGATAACTCTAGACGAGGTGAAAAAAGGCCAAACATGTAGGGATGGCAATGAGGCGGATCAGAGTCGGATTTAGTGTCCCCCAAACCCACCCCGTTCTATATCGGATCGGAGTCGGAGCGGGGGAAATCAGGGAGGTGTTGGGGTCGGGAAAAAATCGGGTCCCCATTCACCATAATAATTTGACTAGTTTTGTTCTGTTTAGAGTGTTTTGAAAAAAAAACAAGATATTGATGATTGATGAGAGTTAAAAAAAAATAGAAATAAAAAAACAAAGACATAAATTAGTGTTTTATTAATTAGTATATTGCTCTTATATATCAAAACAATAAAATTTATTTAGACATATTCATACAAAAATATAAATATCTATAATCGGATTCGGATAGGGCTAAAACGGGACGGGGGAAGCAAATACCATACCCGCCCCATTTGCCTATCGGATCGGGACGGGGAGGTCGGAGGCGGGGACGGATCGGAGGTAATTGCCATCCCTACAAACATGCACATAACAGATGTCCCAAGTTACCAAAATCGATGTCGAATATTGTGCAGAGAATACTAGAGATAAATGCAGGGGAACCAATATGGCTACACTAGTGGCCACGTCTTGTGCACATCTCTAAAAGGTCACAAATTGAACCTCAACCGACCACCCCTAAGACTAGGTAGTCTTACTGTTTGTCCTCCAAAGGGACACAAAATGCAAAATCATTGAAGCCTATCTGTAGCTGAAACAGAATAGGGGGCAAAATTACCCTGGAGAAACAAAGATAATTCAGAGGTTCACAAACGGCTAGCAAGACGAAGTAAACAAAGTGCGTTTATAAAGCATAAAAAGCAAAATCCATACACAAAACATGCCCAAAAAAGTATGATCAACAAAATTTCCCAGGATTACTTCTTGTTAACACTGCGTCATTGTAGAAATAAACCTACATTAACAAAAACGATAATTCACGAAATGAAATTCCTTCCACCACGTCTACAACAGTGTCAAGGAAAACATCTACAACTATAGCCAACAGAGAATACAAAAATCTCAACTGGTAAACGCTCAGATGGGTCTAAGATTAAGTAGAAGGAAACCACGACATACAGCAGAGTCTAATCAAACAAGGAGAAGCCCATGTCATCATCACTTTCTTCCTTTGGTTCTTCCTGCCAAAACATTAAAAACACGAATCATTCACTAAATCGCACCATTAATGATACAAAAAAGAAGTCAAGTCAAACCACATGCCAGAGACATAAAAAACTAGGTTAACAGAACTATGAACTATACCTTCTTCTCTTCAACAGCAGCTGCAGCTGGGGCGGCAGCAGCAGCTCCGCCAGCAGAGGGAGCAGCAAGGGCGACGGCAGCACCACCACCCCCGCCAGATCCAACATTCAGGATTAGGTCTTCAATGTTCCTCTTCTCAACCAGCTTTGTAAAGAGGCTCGGCCAGTATGATTCTACATCCACATTCGCTGCCTTAACAAGTTTGGCTATCTTATCCGCCTGCCATCAACATTAAGTGATAAAGACATACATTTTGACAATCCAAACCGTAAACATTGACAATCCCAACCACCGACTAGAGTGAGTTCCACAGCCTAATTTGACAATCCGAACCCTTATTATTGCAAGTCCTGATATGTTCTAAGTTATTTGTGCAAAAATATCAAGTTGATCGGGCATTGGTAGCAATTTGAAAAGTTTACAGGTCCCTGAGAAAAAAATGGAGCAGTAAATACTAACAATTAATAAACTTCTTGATATTCGATCAACTCGATTTCGTTCTTGAATGCTTCACATATCGAGACTTCCAATATGAAGGGATTGTCCAAGTAAATTCTTAAAGCCCACGTTCTTGGGTGATGTGTTTGAGAAGTTTGTTCGAAATGGTGCGTACGTAGCAGGACTCCTCTTAGAAAACTACTATTCGGAATGTATAGAAGAGTACTGTTTCAAGTTTCAAGACGCGAGATATATCTCATGTGCCGAGATATAGATGGAAAGAAAATAATAGAGGAGAGGATAGGAAGTTAACTGTGATCGGGATACCGTCATCGTGAAGAATCAAGGTAGCATAGGTGCAAGCAATCTCGCTGACAGACATTCTTAGCGGAGTGGAGAAAATCGTAGACGACTTACGAATCTACAGACATGGAAAAACGATGATATTGATGAGTTAGAAACCAGAGAGGAGAGAGAATCTAGAGAGAAGGGCAGCATAAATCGTACCTGAAATTGTGCAGAGTTGCTTGTTGCCGCTGCTGTTGCGAGATTAGGGCGTCGGAGGCTGGATGGTAGGGAAGGTGTCAGATAAATATGGCGGATACTTGCGGATCAATGACTAGGGCACATTCGATGATGGGGTACAGTATCATGGGCTTTCCATTTTATGAGCCCACAATTGCGTGGCCTGGTCTATGTAAGCCCAGGCCCTATCAAGCCAAGAGCAAAAACACTTTTTTGTTGTGATAAAATATAAAAAAAAACATCAAGATATACGTGAAAACTACTTAGGGAAAACAACAACAAAAATTGTACGAGAGAGAGAACTAACTTTCATCGTTGCTCTGATTAGCTATGGCTGTGCATGGGTTTTTTTTTCCTGAACGTAATATGGTTGTGCATGTTGACAAATTATTTTTCCTGTTGGGAACTCGAAAGAAAAAACATTGTTCATTTTGTTGAAAGAGGAGTAATTAGATTAGAATACCCTCCGTGCTAGTGGTCACATGGTGATACCTAAGTCAAATAATGAGCTGGCGGGTGGGGGAGCGCAAACGTAAAATCGTCTTTCAAAAATCTCACAAACCATTAAAATTCGCAAGTGCAAGGATTGAGAGAGAGTGTAAAAAGAGAATTCTTTTTTTGGAGGAAGTGTAAAAAGAGAATTGAGAGCATGAATGAATGCCACTTTGAAAGATTATTTTGAAGGATTTATGTAATCTATGGGTGGCACCATTGAAAGTTTGAAGCTCTATTATAGTTCTATCAGACATGTCCGTTTCTTGATGCACTTTTTGACATTCTACTCTACGGAAGTGCTTGTTTTCTATGTGACACCAATATTGTCAAATAGAGCCGCTTAACACAAATTGCCGACTTAATTTTCTAACAAAACAGTGGAGAACTTCATGAAAGTATTGCTGTAATTTGACTTTGGCATTATTACCAATCTATTTGGCGAATGGAGACTTGAACCTGGAGCCATTGGCTCGCCAAACCCAACAGGACCAAGAGGAAACCATGCTTGGTGGCATGACAAATCGCTTGAACTCTAGGAAGAAAGCCAACATAACTTTTGAGCCGAAAACTGTGCTCGAGAGATAGTTATCCATACACTGGTAAGGAATGTATGGATTCTCGAGAAGATCACAATCACCTCAACAAAGCACAACAGCATAATTGATAACCGAGACCAAAGAATCTTCAGGCAAAGAAATCACTTCTAATCCTGAATTTAACTATGGGGCCTTGGAGTCCACACGGTTGAAACAAATCAAATTCTGTAGGACAAAGAAAACCACCTCAAGAATTAAAACTGAGCAATTCATGCATCCAGAGTCTTACATGAACAAATGCAACAAGTTCAACCCAAATGCATACAGTGCTTTTAGCTCCAATGTAACAAGAATACAAAACAGCAATCTCACATTTAGTTGAAAGACAAATTCCCTACTTAAACATCATCCCATACCAAGTTCTTAGGATTGGTGTTTTAATGACATTATCAACCAACTAGTCCGACTCAAATGCCATAAAACACATGCTCTCGAACTGTCCCTTCAACAAAGCCGGCTACAAAACAGCTCCACTCAGATTGGTTGTATAGGAATCAGACACTACCCGACCGTGCCTGAAACAAGATCCAGTTTTGGAAGATAATCCATGAGATTCCATTCGAACATAATCCAAAGGATATGATAATGATAATTTTATTACTTGATAAAAAATGAACAACGGCATACCAATGATAACAGTTAAATCCAAAAACTAATACTTCAGAAAGACAAGCTAATTATACTAAATGTCTCTTTCCTTTAAGTTACATCCCGATCAAGGATTTGGGTGAGAACAAAAATGGTAATGGAAAAGTTAAAGAATTTAACAATTGTTAAATCCTCTAATTTTACCATTTCATTCAAATTAAAGCCTGAATGCATTTGATGTAGGAAATCATGGGCAACTCTGGTTCATATTGCTTTTTATACTGGTAACAGGGTTAACCGTTAACCTGCATGTTTTGTGTCGTCCGTGAGGCATACAAATACTAGAGTACCTGTAAGACCTTAAAGTACAGAGGGGACGCGTATTCTTAAATCCCTAGAAAACTGTCATCTTACCTGGCGAGGAGATCCTGACTTCGACCTTGATCTTGGCCTACAATTTTTGGTTACAAATACAATGGAGCTTAGAAATGGCACTCAGGAAAAGAAAGAAAAAAAAAATCTCATAGATGAATAGGACTACCAAGTGACAATACCTTGATGCTTTCACAGGAGATGGGGATCTAGACTTTGATCCTGATCTGGATACAGAACGTTCCAGTGATTTGCTGTAATTTTATAAGCAAATATATCAGATAACAGAAAATCCTGTACATGAACCAAGCAAATAATCAACGTAACTAATACCTCCTATTCCTCCTTGGGCTTCTGCTTCGGCTCCTTGATGGACTGTCCTCAAACTTCGTCACCTAATGTACAAACAATCCACAGCACGATCTTATAAACTTTACTTCTGAGCCAATCTCTCTAACATTATTGAATTCATGCATAAGCTGGTGTTATGACCCAGGCGCCTAGCCCAGATATTTATTGAAAAAGCTTCTGGACTGCTTTTTCTTTTTGATCGGCTTTGGACTTCTTTGACCAGCTATAATTATGTTAATTTTCTACCGTCCTTGAGAGGATAATCCTTAACCCCTTGGAGGAACAGTTTTTTGACCAACAAAGCCCGACCCGCCCAGCCTCAGAGCCAAAAAGTTTCTACTCAAACATAAAACAACAGGGAACTGAAAATACCCGAATATAAGATCTTGTCCAAGGATTTTTAAATTCAGTGTCATCAAGCTTCCTAATCTGAATAACACAAGAAACACATCAGATACTTACTCCAGGAAACCATTCTTATTTCCCCAGCAAACTTTAAATAGCATGGAGGAGACAAGAAGTAAACAAAGAAAATAACAAAATCACAGCAGAAAATAAGTTTTTTCCCTCAGCAACTTACAGCATATTTCATGTCCTCGTAATTTGTATAATCAACCAGACCAAAGGTTCCTGAAGAAAACAAGGGACGGTTTTGTAGAATGAAATTGGAACAAAATATTTGAAGAAATGGTAATCATGGCAACAGAAAGGTAACATAGAATTACACCACTGACTAAGCACAAGAAACCAATTAACATAATCAGATGTAATCCTACTAGATATAGTACTGAGTCACTGACATCTCAAATTCAATACATAACCACAACTGCAAAGTGCCAAGTATTGACAACAAATCAACATAACATCTTTTATGTTTCCATAACATAGATACATTATGATACATCACTATGTGAGCCTTGAGAGTTCTCTAAATCGAACGAATGGAGACAAAAAGGAACTAGTTTTCCTTAGAATATAAATCCAAAACAGAACGCTCTCATTGGGATTTTAACAATATAAGATCGATACAATAAGGTATAGATAGAGGGGACAAAGGGTGCAAGGCATACCGTCACTGTCACGAGAAACTTCAGCAAAGCATACATCACCAGCTTTTCGCATATGATCCTGATATGATCAACCAACCAAGGTTTACATTGTAGCAACCTAAATAAAAGAGGGAATGCGGGAACTTTTCAAATTATTTTTCAGATGTAAATATGTAATAACCATACTGACCTTCAAGTCTTGCCATGAAGCAGACGATGGAAGCCCACGAACAATAACTGCACAAAGAAATAAAGGTGCAGTCAAAACTGTTTCGGATGATTAGACAGCCTACAATCAGTTGCAAAGATGGTGAAAACAAAGAGCATTCATGCATATGATAAGTACAATATGCCTTAATTGCACCTCGGAATTCAGAATGACGTGAAATGCCATAGCGCCCTGCACTACCGCCGCCACCGCCATTGCCGCCGCCGCCACCGCTGTAGCCAGAGCGACGATCACTTGAAGATGATGGCCCCCTACCACCATGTGCAAGCTCAACCTGCATTACAGTTGTCTAAGAAACCACACAAAAATAAGATGCAGATTGCCTGTGAAAGAAATGAATTATTACCCTTAAACGGCAACCATCAAAGTTATAACCATCTCTTCCTCTGATTGCATCTTCCGCATCCCGAGAATTTTCAAACTACCAAGTTAAAAAGGTTAATATTTCAAAATCACTGAATGTGCTCAGATATCCAAGAAAAAACCCTCAATCAAACAAGAAATACCTCCACAAAACAATAACAAGGAGGCCTTGGAGGTATCTTCAATTCAATATCCAATATACGGCCATACTGCAATACCAAAAACAAGTACATATGTTAAGCATGCCGATATATGTCAAAACATTGACTTCTGAGAAGAATGATTCATACAACCCTGCAATAATGAAATCTAGTGTCATCAATCCTACTAATTCTCCCACTTCAATGTTCCTACGTTTCCCTTCTCTCAACATTATTTTGCCATGAATTATCCATTGCCTCCAAAGCCAACTATCATCATTACACTGCGTATCCTTGAACCCTCAGCAACAAATACCAATTCCAAAATATTGTCTTGCATTCGAGGACTTTGTGAATTGACCGCAACATATAGAGGTTCAATTCCAAAGTTAATTGGGGAGAAGAGAAGGTTAATGGAAATCTGAGTTGATGATCGATAGGTCGTCACTCGTCCTTCAACAACAATCCCCCCC
>JAOTQK010000024.1:22110947-22134793 GCA_025642025.1 Rhododendron ferrugineum | reverse complement strand
TCTCTCTCTCTCTCTCTCTCTCTCTCTCTCAGGCTCCAATCTTAACTCTTGGCTGAAATAATAACAAAAGTCGTATTCCATGCCCACAAAATTAAAGAGGTGCGCTGTTATTGCAAGTCTCATACACACGCACAATGAACAACCAGTTACATACATCCTGATCCAACCACACAGACACATATTATATATCATGTAGGCCATAGGGGTGTCCGTGTCATGTATATGATGGACATATGATTTTGTTGCAAAAATTTAGCCACTCACAAGAAAACTTACTCTTGCAGTCACCATCTAAGATTGGGAAACAACAAACCTATACGGTGAAGTTGTTTTTCCACTTGCCTGTGCATTCGTCCTCAGGAAATATCTAGTCTGTATCAAGTGGGCTGCTATTAAGATTGGGCAGTGGCCGCCTGGCCGGGTAGCTAGTGACCAAGCTAATTAAGGAATCTTTTTTTCTTTTTGCACTGGTAGCTGGAAAAAAGGCATCGTCCCCAGTAGGTACTCCACTACAGAGTGGAATTTGGAGGAGAAGAAAAAATAACCATTACTACAGTTCTTTACGGAGTATTTTACTTTCCGAAAGGATAGTAGTAATTAAAACGCATCAAGTGAATTTCAAGGTTTCAGGAATTAGGAGAGGTAGCAAGCTTGGTTTCTAGTAGTAATTACCCTTAAAACAAAGGAGGCCGGCCCGACCGAGGTACGTAGTTCAACTTCATAATCCAAGCTTGGTTTCTAATAACTTTGCGAGAGTAATACTAATAATGCTCATTTAAGTCTTTCAAATCACATTTAAATATGACGTTTTTTTTTTACATAACTCAAATGTCCAATCGGAGAAGCACTTTGAGAAACAGATGAAAAGCTTATTTCCCTCCACTAAGTCGAAAGCTTTAGCTTCTCACTTCATTACTCCAGCAGCTCCTCTCTCGGCCCCTCAAACCAGTTTCATGCCTTTCACAATATTACTACGTACTACATTAATAACACAGCTAGCTGGTAGAAGAAATTGATCTACTATAAAACAAACATACACTGTAATTAAGATCCAGATATATAGATGAATCAAAAAAGAGTAGTTGTACAATTTTCTTAATTTCCACATTATTACGAGACAAAAAACGTACAAAAAATATCGACAATAGTAGTAGTATCATTCATCTTTTCATCATCGTCTTCTACAACAACCTGAGTGCTTACTCTCAGCCAAACAAAATACAAGAAGAGTTCAAAATATATAGAACTAATATAACAAAGGAAGAAAAATACAACTTTGCAGGACTTCTGCAAATCTTTCAAACCCTGAAGCACAAAAGATGGTGGTGGTGGTGGTGGTTGTGGTGGTGATGGTGGTGTAGGTAATTGTCTTGATCAATCAAGCCCTGTACATGGCGAAACTCCTCAACGTGGCAAGGAATATTGATGGGTCCCTCGTGATCAAACCCATACTCTTCCTCCGCTTCCTTCAACAACTTCATAAACAGAGGATGATTGATGTAAATCACGGGGATTATGATCCTCTGTTGCTCCTCTCCTTGACCCACCATAACTGCTATGCACCCCTTGGGAATATCTTTCTTCCCATGGTGATGGTGATGATGGAGATGGGGAACATGTAGATGGGAAATTTTGGCTCCACTACCCATTTCAAAACAAGGCTCAGAAGAAGCAAAAAGACCCAAAATTGAGAAAAACCCAAGTTGTTGGTTTTGGTTGAATTATTACAAGAGGAAGGAAGAGAAATGCCAAGGGTCAGAAGCAGAGATGGCTAATTTAAAGAGGTTTAGAGCAGAGTCGGTTAAGGATGTGGGTATGTTGCTCATTATATTGTGAAGGTTAAGCACATAAGGAAATTGATGATGAGAGTTGAGAGGGGTATAGGAGTTGAGGAGGGCTATATATACACAGACAGATCTAGAGAGAGAGAGAGAGAGAGAGAAGCAGAGAAAGGGTGTTATGGAGAAGGAGCAGCTGAAACCGTCATAACTTGGGTGGGTTTAATTCTCAATTCAATTGCCGTCCAAAAGGAGGTTTCTGAGTTCCTGTTCAATAACGCCACAGCATAGAGGAGGACTATTTCCAGGTCAATTGTTGCTCCCACCACTACCAGGAATATAGGATGATGAGTTTGTAGTATACTACTTGTTACGTCGGCAGGCAGGCGTTGACCGTTTCCACCGCGGATTGGCCACTGCTGGGCTAATAGCGTAACACATCATGCGGGTTGAATAAAATAAATTTCAATCAAACACAAAAAAAAAAGGGAGTGATTTTCCTACTCCCCTTTTTGTTATTGTCATTTCTTTTTGTGTCTTTATTAGATAATTTATTTTGTGAAAGAATGAGAGTGACATTAATAAAAATAAGAGTGACAAAATCAATTTCCAAAAGAAAAGTAGCAAAAACACATATAGGGACCAAAAGAATGATTTTGTTCAACCTCTTTTTTATCGGTCAAAATGGTGTAGTGACCACGAAACATATAAAGAGAATGTGAACCAAATTATTCTCATTTATCTAGGACGGATCGCAAAATAACTTTGTAATGCAAATTATTATTATTATTATTATTTTATAATTTGGCAAGTCATGTATTATTTGTAAAGTTTTAAGGTGACGTCACACCTCTTCAATACACCAACAATCTTGGAAGTAAATTCTTCATTTAGTTATTTCATAAAAATTGAGTAGAGATTACCTAACTAGGAAATGGATCATAATTAAACGGCCCATGAATTAGAGGAACCGGATTAAAGCGTTAGGCTTAAAAGATCAATTTCCATAGTTGACTGAGTGGGTTTGGAGGGATAAATGATCTAATATAGTATGTCATCTTGAGATCACAAACAAACAAACAAAGCACACAATTTAAAAAAGATTGGAGCACAGGTAGATGTAGGAAGCTGGAAGTAGAAGAAACTAAACTGGTCATAGCAAACAACCCATAGCTTGTGAAACCAAACTCAGACTGCTACATAGAGTAGTAGTATTAGCAGTAGTTTTTCGGATAACTATCAGGTGATTCAGGTGAATAAACACGGAACACACCTGGTAAACGAGCGAAAATACCAATGCGCCTCGTGGGGCGACTGTAGGGTCTGGTCAACTACTGCTCTAATTTTGACCCTCAGATACACGTCCGCTTAGAGGCAAATGCTATGGTGTCGTCCACCCAAATGGGAACACCGGTTATACTTTTCAAAAGTTTTTTATTATGCCTTCGAATAGTTATTTTATGTCATTTTTGTAACAATGACATAACAAATTATGTCATTTTTAAAAAGTGTTATGCATTCGAGTGGTTTGTTATGCCATTTTTGAAAATGATTCATGTAGCCGACCCCAAGTGATTGGGACATAAGACTCGGTTTGGTTTGGTCCTTATTCAATTTTTTTTCGCGTTTGTTAGTTTTACGCCTCACTTTTTATTTTTCCGATTCGTCTCGAAATTTCAAATAAGGACAAAACTCAAAAAAGTCCTTGCATGTTAGAACAACACTTGCATTGAGTTAGGTCACACCAGCTGTCTCTGCTCATTTTAAATTTTCTTTACGGGAAATTAATTTCTACACTCCCCTAATTAATGCAAACACTCATTTTTTCGTCTTTTAATGGGTGAATTTACAAAACATTCTATGCATGCATGCATACACTTTTTACAAAATCTCAGGGACTGTTCAATAAATTCATCTGTTAAAAGGCGAAAAAAGGAATGCTTGAATCAATAAGGGGGTGTAGAAATCAATTTCCTTTCTTAAATTAAATAACTGATTAATAAATGGCCGTTGTACCAGAGGCTGAATAATAAAAATCGTCTCATCTTGTTCATTTCTTTAATGTTAGTAGTACGTATAAAATGATAAAACAAACTCTCAGTCTAGTTTCCAATTACTAGTAGTTAAAATAGGGGTGAAACAGAGAGCTAAAAAAGAGACTTTTAGCTCCAAAAGAATAACCAATCACATTCTCCAATTCCCATTTGAGATTAGTACACATTTTGGATAGGAAAACTGTTTTCCCCATACATATATATATCGATCCATTGCAAGAACCTACTCTAGTTATATGATCTAGTAAATTCTAAAGAAAGGCGGGGATTGAACAAGGTCGATCACCTTCAACGTTTTAATAGCTAGGGATCGAGCTTGAACCCGCCAGTCAACTTTAAATAGAGACGGTCTAATAAAATTTAGTTATTCAAAAATAATTATCGCTAGTTGCTACAAAGACCAAAATGCAATCTCGATCGTTTTAAGATATTGAATGACATATATTCTGAAAATTCATACTTGTCACCTACTTATAAAAATGAGATTTGATCGATCGTGTAATTAGGACTGTCTGATATAAAAAATAAAATAAAAAGAGTTTTGATCATGTAATAGTCCCATCAATATATCTTACTTTTTGATGTACGTACGTATAAATTTTACTTACATAAAAGCTTCACAATTTAAACGGTTGGAATGACCAGATCGAATAAACTGAAAAATTGTTCTTATTAGTGGCCAACACGGCTATCCTTTAGCCTATTATAAGCCGTTAGATCAGAGCACATGCAAAAGTAGGGTTCTTGTCCCCCACTCGTTCCTGCAGCCCAGGAATTAAGGAACCTGAAAGAGATCTGATCATCTAGACTAGCAGCTTGTTCTCCATAGTTGTTCCCACGCTTCCACAGTAGACAAACGCGCTCTCTCTCTCTCTCTCTCTCTCTCTCTCTCTCTCTCCAACTTTGTTGGTGCTACAGAAATGGGGTGACTTAATTAATTACTAAATACTCTCAACTTGCAGAATATAGACTTTGAAGTCGTATGCTTAAAAAGGTGGGTAGCCTTCCCGTGACTTCTGAAAACTTGATTCTCATTTCACATGCATTATTCATGCTTAAATTTGGGTGGAATTAGTTGCCAAAAAGTAGTAGGCTAGCTAATAGTATCCACAATTAATGTTACGATTAAAAGTAAAATGTTTTTAAAGTTGGTAACGATGATGCTTGTTTTGATATAAAGTTGGAGAATTATAAGCGCCGCCTTATTATGTAAAGAATTGTATCTTTTATATATATACTGGCTGATAGTTATAGTCTGGAAAGCTTATTTCTTGGTGATAGTGGTGGTAGCTCTGTTTAGAATTTTCAGAGGCTTAAATTATTCGGGGAGGTTGATAAACTTATAGTTTTCAGTTCAATATTGATCCACGAAACCAAAATCTAAAAATAAAAGCCGAAAAGAAGAAATGATGTATGAGTAAAATTCTACGTAAATTGCTCAATTTCTTTTAGTCAGGGAGGGAAAAGGATTACAAAGCCGAGAAGGTAATGACGGGAGAGAAGTAATCCAAATTCCAAGCTGTCCGGCCAGTAGGCGTGTTCAGTTGGGAGCTACTCCTGTAGTAGGGTTCCTGCTTTGGGACAAAGCTAAAGATAAAAGTAAGGTTAGGCACAGGCAGGTGTGATCAAAGATATTTTTATTATTCTTACTTACCCCAAAAAAAAAAGAAAAGAAAAGAAGAAGGTATTTTTATTCTTTTCCTCAAAGGCAAGGGTCCATTGGCCCAACCTTTTCAGAAAATTCCCCACCTAATGGCATGACATTGCAACGTACGTCTCTCTCTGCCTTTTGGAACATTATTTTGCGTTCACTGATCTGGTCCAGATTGGACCCTACCCTACCCCTGCCCTGCACCTCAAATATGTAGCTTTTTTATTTTATTTTATATAACTCATGTGTCTGGACTAGTTTACAAACACTTTGAATAATAGTGGGGATCAATCCGACAAGTCCACTTGCGGGAGTTTCAATTAATGTAAGAGCAAAGCTCTATATGAACTGACCACAAAGGAGTTGATAGCATTTAAGAGTTTTCAAATATAAGACCTTAAAAGGAGCAAATCCCTAAGCCTCAGGCAGGGTCAAGTGTTTGAATTCTAACAAAGAAAAACGTATTCGAAAAGATCTTCTAAAACCTATTTGCCGGTTTAATTAACCAAATTGGTTACGTTTTTGTCTTTGTTGATAAATTTGGGCCTTGTCCACCCGTGAGGGTCAAATTTTTTGGTTTGTCACAAGCAACACCCCATGTCACGCAGAAAGGCAAAAAGGGCTTTGCTAATTTCGTTCACATATGGTCCCAAGATTAGCGAACCACTTTCAAAGATAAACCAGAGTAACCAAAGAGGTTAACTTGATGGTGAAGGTTTGAGACTTCAAGTATTTTTACTTTTCAAAAATCCATATTCAACTCTCCTTGCAAGCCATTATTGACACAGAATCGCCCCTTACATTTCTGGAGTTTGAAGTGAACTTTAAAGTTGAGGTAATTTACATGCCCCATATTTTTTTACGAGCAAACCAATAAACAGTAAATCAATCCAGAAAATCAAAATAACATATACTCAAGTACATAAAATTCCTAAGAGTAGTTTTCATTAAGTGACTTAAAAGCATCATTGAAATACTACCACTTTTCTTGTATGCATGTTTAGCAGTAAAAATAGTTGTGCACATTCAATTTTTCTTGAGATCTCCTTTTCAATGGATTTTTTTTTTTTTATCCGACTTTTCAATGGATTGGATATTAGACTTTGACCCCTGAATATGTGTTGGGCTGATCTGGAAAAATGAGCTCTACTTTTTTCATGGGCTTAATATTACATGGCTTATTTTTGTATACTTTATGATAGCACCCAACAAAATATTGGGGGCCATGTGATTTGGGATCCAAAGCCCAGACCGCCTCAGGGCAAACTCTATCAAGGTCTTTTCACCCTTACGTGTAAGCGTTTGAAATTAGGGTGTTGAGGCTCTAGAGATTTGACTGAGGTGTGCGCGGCCGACCTTCACGCTTACGTGTAAGGGTTTGAAATGACGGTGAGATTTGTCTGAAGTGCGTGCGGCTGACCCGAGACACCCAGAATGAATAGGAAAAAAATGACAAGGTACAGTTCTGGAAGTCTACTGACTTTTGAGAAAACAGCTAATTTTCACATTATTAATATTACGAAAATTTCCACCTTTACACCACAAAGATTTTCAAAATAATAGATAGAAAAGAAGCTCCACCCAATTTTCCCTGTAAAGCATCCATGTCTTGCATTTTAGACCCCCACCACCATTGATAATTTGATACAGTACTTTTTGATGAAGAGACTTCCACCCAACTTTTATAGCTCCAAGAATGCCTTGCACGGATCTTCTGTCTCCAGAACTTCATCTGCTACCAATCAGAAACGGTACAAGCATTCCCTTAACCCAGCTGGAAAGAATATGAATAGGAGTAATAATCATTGCCCGTCCGAGACAAAAACCACTTTGTCATTTTCACAAACAGTTGCGGTGTGCATGGCTGATGATGGAATTCTCTTACACGATAACGCTACTTTCCGTAGAATTTTGGCGCCGTTACCTTGACTAGGACGGATCATCTTGTCACATCTCCAGAAATTACTGGTAGAAATTACGAGACAAGTCACAAGTGGTGGTGGTTGTGATGGTATTGAACTGATGCGGACAAATTTTGCGATGATGGGAACCCTCTTTTACATTTGTTTCTCCGTTTGATTTGACTTTTGTAACTATGGCAACACATTTTCTCACACTTGAAATGAGACATTATCTTATCAGTTAAGCACTAGCAATCAAAAGTCTAACCAAACACAGTATCCATTGCATGATATGTATAATCTCAATTCTTTAGTTATAGAACTCAAAAACATGACCGTTCATATATTCTGTTGTGTCGTTAAAGTGTCCTGTCTTGTGTGTTTTTTTTTTGAAACTAGGCATGTATTTGTGTCGTATATTCAAAGATTTTTCAAGGAGAAAATGGGCAATGTGAGATTTCAAATTTCTCTGCGTATAGAGGGTTCCAATCTCCAACCCCTTTACATCCCATGCAATTCTGGAGTTTTCCGATCAATGGGGAAAAAATGAAATTTCAGGAGGAATTTTCTTATATTATGTTGTACTCTAAACTACACCAACCCAACATGGTACCGTGCGTATGCTTTAATTACATATGTATTAGTAATAATATTCTGGTATTTATAGCCCAACGACTATGAACTATGTCGGGTGATGAATATAAGTGATAAAATTAATATAACGTATTTGTATCACCCATCGCTTGCTGACCCAAAAACATGTAGAAAGTGAATCTATCATCATGACCCAAAATTCGAGCTCAAAATATAACCCTAAACCAATTTCTTGCCCACTGATGTTGGACAACATTTTGGGATATTTCACAAACCACTCCCACAAGTTTAATCAACTGGTTAACCCGAAAGGGAAAGGCAATAAACCAGAGACCAGCTCGAGACTCTCCATCAAGCTCGAATGGACAAGGTAGAGTGGGGCGGACACGTCGGCCAATAGAATGAGGACACGCGACAACGAACAGAGAAAAATGCAACTCTTGTGGGGTTGGAAGTGGAAGGCTGTGAATGAATGAAGGCTGCAGAACTAAGAGAGAATCTTGCTTTGTACTTTTAGCCAAAGTTGTACTATATGATTAGCTACCTAAATGTAAAAATTTTCAACCACCTCGTATACGAATGATTAATCATTAGCGTAGGAATCCTAAATTTCCTTTATTTTGTTGCTATTAGGCTACAACCACCATCCTTCACTGTCATGTCCCTTTTGACAGCCTATCCCACCCCTTCTTATCCTCTCACAAGGAAACCCACGTAATATAAACACAATTCTTATCTTTGTACTCTGAAAATGACAAAACAGTGAAATTAAAAGTTTTTTATTATTTATAAATCAAAGATGAAATACAGTTATTTCCGCATTTATTCCAAACTGTAAAACAGAAATACAGAGTCTTCCAAAGAGAGTTTCTTGCTTAGTAAAGAAAAATTTATCACGAACAGTGAAAGCCCATTAAAACAGAGAAAAAAACAGACCATCGATTAGTGAAGACAAGCAGTAAAATCGGGTACACCCATATACCACGCGTCTAATCTCATCATCTAAAAAAAAATGCAGAATGGGCTCTCAGAAAAACAAAAAAACATGTTATATCAAGCTCTTTTTAGAACTCTTTTCTTCACTTTCCAAAATTACCAACGAGTCAATCTTTATGCCCTCATAAGTAAAACAATGTGCATGCTATCCATGCAGCAGGAACAAGGATGCATACAATGCTATCGAACCAAAATCAGTAATAGAATCGCCCAAGAAAATTAGGAAGATGAGTTTCTTGGACAAATGAAGCCTTAACTCAAATGCAATTCCATCTCGCAGGGACACTTGATTGAATTGAACTTAACGAATCTCAAAAAACAAGGATTCGTGTCTTTTATTTTGATCCTTCCATGTAGATAAATCTTCTCCAAATTCACTCTACTGCAAGGTATTGAAACTGGTAATTTTTCTCCTAATATTAAGGGAAAAGTACGCCCAAAAATTGCATCGGTAGGGGAAATCTAGTCTCCTTATTCCCACAACATCCACCAGAAGAAAGCCACAAAAAACAACAGACTTCAGCTCACAAATGATGTGAAATAAAAAGACAAGTAAAATGGATGGAGACGTCCACAAGGGAAAGAAGAGCAAATGCCACAAGAAATCCAATCCTATTGGCTACAACAAACACATCAATCAAAACACCCAATGACTTGTAACCAGCTATGCTAGGTGTACTTCTACACGACTGGAGTATATATCTTGATGCCAAAACTCTTAAACAAGGTTCTAAAAAACTAGCGCCTAGAACAAAAATATGTCACATCCCTCTAACTAAGAAAACATCATCCTTTCTAAACTTGGGAATTTTACTTAAGAATGGAGGGAGAAGTGTATTCTACATCCTCTCCACCAGAAGCAGCTGCCGAATCCGAGTCTTTAACCTGCCCAGAAGCTGTAAGAAATCCAAGGAAGACGAAGAACAAGAACAGGAGGAGGTTTAGTGAAGAACAAATAAGGTCGCTGGAGTCGATTTTCGAATCAGAGACAAAGCTTGATCCAAGGAGGAAGCTGCAGCTGGCAAGAGAACTTGGACTGCAACCGCGGCAGGTAGCTATATGGTTTCAGAACAGAAGAGCAAGATGGAAGTCGAAGGAAATCGAGCAAAGCTATAGAGTACTCAAAGCCAATTATGACAGTCTGTATTCCCAGTTTGAGTGCTTGAAGAAAGAGAACCAGTTGTTGCTCACACAGGTACCCGACGAATTCTCCTTTTGAACTCAGTGATGCCTAGTTTGTACTTAAGATATATATGATCGTAACATTTCATTTTATTCTACAGTTGCAGGACTTAAATGATCTGCTGGAAAAGGGGCATGATCAGAGCAGCAGCAGAAGGGATTTGCGTGGAAATAGCGCCTGCGGTGTCTCTGATAGTGGAGATACAAAATGTTACCTTAAAACAAAGCCAAGTTGCTTGAACGAAGGTCCAGGGCGAGTGGTCACTTACTCAGATGAGGAGAGAAATGTCGAGTTCTTTCAGCAGGAAAAAGAAGAATTTCTGAACATGATTGGCCAAGTAGATGGTTCCCTGCGATCACATGACAAAGGGTGCAACTTGGACTCTGATGGTCTTTTTGATCAGTCATGTGGCAGTTCAAACTGGTGGGACTACTGGACTTGGAAAAATGTACACCATTCTCCAGAACAATAGAAGCTCTCTGGGAAGATTGAAGACCATTTGTTTGCGTAGGCCGTAGGGGTGAGGAAGCTGAGTACTGAAAAGAAGATTGCTCCACAGATAAAGCAATGCCAATCTATGATTTCAACCACATCACATAGGTATGTTAACACTACCTCAGCAGGGCGGACGAGGTAAATTCATCAATAACAGGTGAAAGAAGCAATGGGAGTCAGAAAGTGACGAGAGAGCATGTTCAGGAACGGTGCCAATTACGTTTTTGTTTGCAAATCTGAACTTTGTTAGTTTGTACAAATACTATGCCGAAAACTAGTTCAAGTAGTACAATTTGTGTGAAACTTCAAGTAGTACAAATGGTCATAGGCAACTAGGAAATTGAGCTCACTGAAGTCTACTTTCTGCAGTTCCTTTTCTTTTCTCATTGACAAAATTGGAAGGAATATGGCAGGGTTCTCAGACATTTAGGTCAAATTTGAGTGCATTAATTTGAAATGAAGGCCTTTGATGTTCAAATTGCAACCATTTAAAGGCTTAATTGGAACACTTGGACATAAGCTTTATTCCACGAAACTATGTCATTGAGAATTTCCTGTAGTTTGAATAACAAGAAGGAAACGGCACCAATTATCAACGATGGATGAATTAATGAGTATTCTCACAAAACGAGGTCTGAGCAATAGCCAACCGTGGCTTCGAAAATGTGTTTGAAAATGTAAGTTAAAGGAAGGGCATCACTAGCTTTAGGCATGAGGGGAGACGCAACAAAGCTAGAATAGCACCAACTCCCATGCTACCTAAATTTTTTTGAATCTTGTTTTTTCAACTCTATCCAATGCCCTTAAACAAGGTCTAGTCCCAATTACATTATGCTGGCTACATGTACGCCTGTTGTCCAGTGACCCGTTTCTAAAGATGCTCAGACACATGCTAAGTCTTTGGATGGCCGTTAGAATACTGCATCCCTATTCCTTAGGTCGGTCTTTCCCCAAAGAGCCCGTTGACTGAGAAACATCAAACATGAGGTAACTACGCAAAATGCGAAATTTTTAAGTTAAGATGAGCACTGACTATAAATTTACTTGTACGAGCACTTGGAAGATAAACAAACATCTATCTACCTCCTCTTTTTGTAAAGTCTTAATCTTCCTAATTCCTAAGCATCCGGATTCCTCCCACCCTGCAACCACAAAAATGCATTCCTTACTAGTTACAAGGAATATAATGCACATAATGCACAAAGGATACATGTTTCGTGTTGTTTTGGTCGAAAGTTACCCACCCACTTTGAAGCAGAATCTTAATAACTCGTAAGTAACAGTGAATTGTTTCTTGTGCTCAGAGTACTAAATATTCCTGTGCGGCTGTGCTTAGAGTAGTGAACATTGAATGTCAAGTGGGTAATTCTAGCAAGAAAACTATAGCCTGCAATTTTATCAATGTGAGAATAATACCAAGTGAAACTGAAGTGCAGAGGGGGTCTAATTTCTAAATACCGACGGATGACAAAGAAATTAACAATAGGGAATCCATTTGAAGCCATCAAAAGGAAAAATTAAATAAATGCAGATTCAACCCAACTAGACATATGTAATCAAAAAGATAAGCGAGGGGAGGGGAAGGGAAGCGAAGGCGACAGCTCACGTGAAAAGCCCAATCGAACCCCTTGCCAGAAAACCGATACTATGGTTGTCTCATCAGCCACGATGATTGAGAAAGTAGGTTGTAATGGCATGAAGTTTCGGAAGTGTGTCGCTTTCTACCTACCGACTAGAAACCCCATGTACTGAGCGAGTTTGGGTCGTTCTGGTTCTTGGATTATTACGGCTCGAAGAAGCTGAGCATGTGGATGAACAAAAAATGCGGGAAGGTGTGCCCGCTGTGGAATCACATGAGAAAGAGGATCATCGCAAACACATTCAAGACAAGTGCATTCATCATATTGTTGCAATATTCAGCCAATATACTTAACCAAAAAAAAAAATACTCATAATTCAGCCCTATATTGGAATTCCCCCATTCCATTTGACCTTTTCTATGACTTTTAGTTTTGACCTTTATGAATTTTTTTCCGTGTCTATTGATTTTGCATTAAATTTTTATGACTTATTGATTTGTCTTTTAATTTTAATTTTTACTTTTACTCAAATATCTTAAAAAATAACTACTTTTAAGTAAAGAAAGTCAACAAAAAAAAAATGCTAAAAAGTGGTAATTTTCCAAAATATTTGGGTAAAAGTAATTTTTTTTTACTTTTCCAATTCGTCTATCCTAAAAAGTGAGGCGCAAAATTAACAAATGCGAAAAAAATTTAAATAAGAGCAAAACTAAAATTTTTAGAAAAAGTTAAGTGGAATGGGGACCTCCGCAATAGAGCAATGATCCACGTACTACACTAAGGAATGGAGCTGACGGGAACAAGTGGAGGTGGTCGCCACTACAACGATTTTAAAAAAATACTATTATTATACTTAAAATTGAAAATTTATTCTCAAATTACATAGATTTGTCACCACTAGATTTTTATCGCTATTTTATTGTTTTATAGAAAGTCTTTAGTCCTCTAGTTTTTGGACTCATAAAGAGGTCCATAAAAATAGTCGAATGACAAATTAATGAGCCAAGTGAAATATAATCAAACTTAGTCTAAATTAAGAAAAACCCAGCTTCAAACTTTGTCTTTTAGGCAACATTGTTTATACTAAAGTGTTAGATCAACATTAAATGGAATAAACCAAACAAGAAACCGAATAAGAGAAAGCAACATGTCGAGCGATAAACATTGATTGTGATACATGCATATGACAAACATCGTTTATATAGTATTTCTACATTATTTTGATTTTTTATCTAAAGTCGATAAATATTCATATCACAATTCATTTTTTTAATTTTTTAATATACATATTTGCCACTACTAACAGTTCTTTTGGATGGTGAGAAAGTGAGAGATAAGAAATGAGACATTTCTCACCAAATCTCACCATTTTTTTGTGAGATTGGGTAAGAAAGGGGAAGTGACTATCAAAACATATATATTTTTTGTACTTTTATCTCCATTTTTCACCAAAATGTTCAATCCAAATGAGAGATTTCACAAAAACCATAACTCTTTCTTTTATTTTCTCACAAAACCTCTCCATCCAAAGGGTATAAGGTAAAATCCTAGCTCCGTACCTGACTCACCACTATATGAAGGGTAGCATTTCCAAGATTTTGTGAATGGTGTTAGAAGTATGTTTAGTCATGAAACTATCCAACCAAGTTTGAGTTTTCACCACCGATCTAGTCCCTCATTGGTGTATATGTATTCGATTGGAGCTTAACCGAAACTATGAGTTACTTATACCTTGTTTGGATGTCAGTTTAGGTTGATAAAAGAGCAAAAGCAGCACTTGGGGAAGAGTAGAGAAAATTTAAAAAATTCCCTCCTCCCTTGTTTTGGTTCCTATAAAAAGAGGAAGGAAAATAGCCAAATGAATTCAACTGTTCTCCTATTTTCTCTTTTCCCTCTACTTTCTCTTATTTTTTCTTCATTTTCCTTCATAAGTTCCAAAGAGAGCTTATTAGATGAGTTGACTTCGGACTGAGCCCAATTCAACTAGTAATTTTCAACAACCCTAACTCAAATTGGGCGAAGGTTTGCTAGTTTAGCAATATCCAATTGTTACCCATTTTAAGACCACCAGAATTTTTTTTTCTTGCGACCTGAATTCGAAAATCGAACACTGATCAATTGTGTGGAATGTGCAATCTCACTAACCAACCGAACTAACCCTTAGAGTTATTATATGATACTATTCTTGATTTTATCATCCATCTATATGGATATGATGAGAGTGCGTTTCCGCTAACAAACGCCAATGTAAGGGTGCGTTGCCGTTATATTTCGTTGCTTTCATGCTAATGACAGTAAGACCCAAACTCAAAAAAAAAATTTGGGGAAAAAACCATCTCCAATACCCATTTGTTTCCCGAAATCCCATTTTTCCAAGGCGCTTTTGAGAGAGAGAGAGAGAGTAATCCTCCCGTGCACCCATTTTCCGGCCAATCCCCTGCAGCCGCATCACTTCACGGCGACTCAACACTCCCAATCCCACTGGAATTTCTCTCTGTCCTCCCAAACACACTAAAGCTAAAAACTTACTGTATTACAGTAATTCTCAAAATTGACCAAACACTCAAGTGGGTCGTTACACTAATCTTGGTGGAGCAAAATACAGAGCCAACAAATTAAACGTTAAACAATAGGTGGAGTAGCCGGAGCTTTGGAGATGCTCATATCCAAATTGAGTTTTTATTCAAAATTTGACTCATCCAAATTAAGTGCTGTATAGTCGTGAATTTGTTTTGGGAAATGTAAAAGGAAATAGGTTGAAGGGATTGTGAGTGTCGGATCAAACTGCGTTTTCCCCCGATCCTCACAATGGACCTGCAAAAATAAATAATCAGAAAGAATAATCGGAGTGGGGCCCTTGGTGGGCTTAGGACGCAATACCCCGTTTCAAGAGCAGAGTCCGAAATAAAACTCTCACCGCACAAATTGGAAGTCTTTTTCTCCTCTATCCGCTCACTCCTCAGCCAGTACACTGTGCAGAGAGTGGTAGAAGAGGAGGCAAGGCAACCATGGTTATCACCATGGCCACACCCACTTCACAAATCAGCTGTTTCAGCGCTTCCAATGACACCCTCCTATCTTCTTCCCCCTTCAAGTCTCTCAAGATCCCTCTTTTCTGGCCATGGCAAAAGGTACTCTCTCTCTCTCTCTCTCTAAATAGTTTAACGTATATAAATGTGTATGTATCTTGTATATTATCTTTGGATGGTATTGGCAGGTTAAAATGGGCCCACTGAGTGTATCCCCGATGGGATTTGGAACATGGGCGTGGGGCAACCAGCTTCTGTGGGGATACCAACAAGGAATGGACAGTGAACTTCAACGGACCTTCAATCTAGCCGTTGAAAATGGGATTAATCTCTTTGACACTGCTGATTCTTACGGGACTGGTCGACTGAATGGCCAAAGTGAGAAGCTTCTTGGAAAGTTCATTCGGGAATTTCAAGGTCAGGTCTAGTTTTGATTTCTACTTCTGTCCAATTTGGTCTCAGTTATGCACTGTTTATTTCTTACTGCTTGAACGATGCTCTACCCAATTGGTTAAAGAACTCATTTTCTTACCTTCCATTGATAAATGTTGGAAGTTAATCACGAAGGAACATATAACCCAAAACCGCTAAATGGCTGGGCGCATTATTTAGTGATGATGGCTTCGAAAGTCTGCGAGGCAAATGACATACCAACTTGTTTGGAATTGTGTCCCATTGCGCGACGTTTAATGATGACATACTCATGATCACCGGCTCTTAACCTTTTAGGCTAAAATTTTGTGTTTGACTAGCTGGAATGATTTTGGGAAGGAATGGCATGGTCATTCGGTCATTCCCTGGCCTATAATGGCCATTCACCTAAACTAGAGACGATGATTCCACTTGACATGTGCATGCGGTCCTTTTTATCGAACCTTAAACAAAGGAATAAGTTCCAAGGGAATGACTCCGGTAAACCAACCAAACGCTGCTAGGTTCTCTATGCTCCCAGGCCAGAGGTTTGAGTTGCTCTGGTTATGCAAATTTGTTTGCTGTAATATTTTGTCTTCAGATGTGGGATGCTTTTTGCATCTTGTTAAGTCATTTGCTGATTATTTTCTCAGGACCAGAGAAGGTAAGGGATAACATTGTGATTGCTACCAAGTTTGCAGCATACCCATGGCGCCTGACACCTGGACAATTGGTCAATGCTTGCAAGTATGTTAGTTCCCTCTCTTCTTATTTTCTTTTCCATCAATCCAATCGAACGGTTTATGAATGCTTACAAGTATATATCCTCCCGTCTCATTCTCCTTTAAAGCCAATTAAATTGACATTGTCATTGGATTGGTATCTGGTGTTGGTTCTGATTTTTGGTACTATTAGTTGTGTCACAAGGACAACAAGATAAGCAGCAGATGCATGTGGTTGATTGATAATGCCTCTGAGCATGTGTGCAAGCAGAATGGCTGTTTTGTTATTTCCCCCCCCCCCCCCCCCTTGAGCAGATGGGTTTTGAGGTTGAATGGTGTTTCAGGTCTTCTCTTGAGAGGATGCAAATTGAACAAATCGGGATAGGGCAACTTCATTGGTCAACTGCAAACTATGCTCCTCTGCAGGAGCTAGCTCTCTGGGATGGTTTAGTGGCAATGTACGAGAAGGTTACCATGAATTTATCGTTTCAATGATTTGCTACATTTGCATGGCTTACTGGTTCAAAGTTGCTTTATTTTAACACTTGAATGGTGCATTGAAGGACGTGGTCTGATGTATCAGCCTGAAGTGTGATTATTAGATCACTTTAGATTGAGAACAGCCACTTTTAAGATTTCTAGTGTTGAAATCATAATTCTTTCACGGCACTCTGGCTGTTTTTATTTTAACTCCAGTGATGTAGTCTCAAATTTGAACTGTCGGTTTATTTTTCATATCCTTTCATGCAATCTTCATTTAAATTGCAGCACGTACCTACATTTATGAATCCATAAACGATGGATATAATAATGCAGGGCTTGGTTCAAGCAGTTGGGGTAAGCAATTACGGACCAAAGCAGCTTGTGAAGGTACACGACTACCTTAAAGCGCGGGGAGTCCCTTTATGCTCAGCTCAGGTGCTATGTATAATAATCATGAAGATTTGCTTTTATGCCTATCGTTTGCATATGACAATTTTTTATTCCCCAAACAAACACGGGCATTACTACTAGGATCTTAGATGTATCTGAATTTTAGACCAAACTCTTACTGCTATAAGCTAGAATCAATGTGTCTAAACCAGAACTATTTAAAACATGTGTAATACTGGAGTATGGGGTAGTGTTTCAGTTGGATCTCCTCTCTTGGGTCTTTGAGTTGCTTCCGGACTGAGCTCCTTCTTCCCAACCTAGCTCTGCAAAACATGGAAACAAGTTAGTCCCTACCGGTTGGAGGTGACTAGTAGGCACTCTGATAGCTAAGTAAGTCCCAGTTCAAGGAAGGAGGACGACATGCTTATCTAGGGTTTAGTACTTTACATGAAATAGGGAGTTACTTGCCTTGGTCTCCAACATAGTCCGTGCCGAGCTCGTGCCTCCCATTACGTCACAAATTATCACTCCTTGGTTTGATGTCATGCATGACGATTGCCGTATGTCATGCTTTCAGGCGGCACTTGACCAAGCCACGTGGCCGAACTAAGACTGGCACCACGTGGCCGGACCAAACAACTCGGCACTAATGTGTCACCGATCCAGCTATACGTGATCTCTCAAGGTCTGTCCCGACACTTTGGCCCGCCCGCAATGCTTGTGGCTGGGTGACCCGTTTGGTCACCAATGGGCGTTGGCCGTTGGGTTGCCTGGGCCTTCCCTAGGATGGGTCCATACAGACAGCTCTAATGGAAGACCCACTGTCCGGCCCACTGAATACTCAATAGTGGTTAGGCTCCATTTCTAAAAATTGATCACCTTGGCCATTAATAGTCCAGAGTAGTCTTTTGCCCGATTCATGAGTGAGCCATTCTTGAAGGCGGGTGGGGTGGATTTTGTCCACCACAATTGCTAGACCAAAATTGGTCTTCTTGTATAGGAGGACAAGTACCTTGGGAATGGTTGGATAGTTCAATTCATTGAACAACCGGGCTGTTTCAAAGGCCTTTCAAAACTTATCGAAGATTTGCATGGTTGCTTCCTTGTTAAAATGACTTTCTCGTGGCGTCGCGGACATATTCCATGTGCAATCCCTCCTCCGCATTGAGCAATCTGACTTGGTAACACCAATACGATAAAGAAGGTGAAGTTTGTCGCTTTTTCTTTCGGTTTGCATTTAGGAAGAAATCCACTGAAATGGAGTTGTAGAGAGGAGAGGGCAAGGAATAGAGTAGCTGTTTAGGTCAATATTCTATCAGTGGCTTGTCTTGTCTTTCTATACAAGACAAATACATAACTACATACATGCCAATCGAGTTTGGGCTCAAAGCTTAATCTATCTTCCCAATCTAGCACTCAGTGTTCTAAAACAAGGAATTAGGCTCAAATACATAACTACATACATGCCAATGAATTATGCTCAAATACATAACTGTAAGTTCTATCCATTCTAGGCTAACGAATATATGGACCTTGAATTTTGCTCCAAACTCGATTTCAGGTACAATTTTCATTGCTGAGTATTGGAGAGGATCAGATGGACATCAAAAATATTTGTGATTCTTTAGGCATCCGCTTAATTTCTTATAGCCCTCTGGGTCTTGGAATGCTCACTGGAAAATATACGCCTTCAAATCTTCCAAGAGGACCTCGGTAATTAGCAATTCGTCATGCTTTCCAATAGGGGAGATTGGTGAAAAATCAATGTGTGGTTTGGAGTTAAGGTTTCTTGTGTTTGTCTCAAAGCATCAGATTTCGTCTTTGCACAGGGGCTTACTATTCAGTCAAATTATTCCAGGGCTGGAGCCTTTATTGAATTCACTTAGAGAAATTGCACAAAGGAGACAGAAAACAGTGCCACAGGTAATTCTTTTTTCTTTCTTGAGCAGTTCTTTATGTCTACAATACTTCAAACATTGTTTAGAAGTACGAGGAACTAATGATCTAATGAGCGTGTTGATGTTGCTGAGCCACTAGTCTGCTAGTATGCTAAATGTGGTACTCCTTTTGTGTTCCTGAGCTTATTAGGTTAACTGGTCGACCTTTCCCATAAGCATCAACTACAGAGCTGGTTAATATCATGAAACAACAAATGCTTCTTTCATCATGTTGGACTTGAAGCATGTGGAGTTATAGCTTTTTCCCATCTATGGCGCCGTCCGCACTGCTTCCCTCTTTTTACTCTGGACATGAACTTACTTCAGATATTTTCCCATGGTTTTGGCTCCATCAATTTTGTTCTTTGCTTGCAGCATTCCCCCATTTTGGTTGGGAAGATTGGATCAGTGAACTTCCCCCCCTCCCCACCCGAAGGCTTGTGATTGTATTGTCTGCGTGCTTTTCCAATTCAAGTTGCTATTTTGCCAGAAAACTAGCAGTGGTTAAGTTACCGTGGAGAAGTACTGAGGTTGCAATGCTTGCAGGGACAGAGAACCCTATGTCCATGGGTTTTATAAAATTCAAGAATCATTATGCATCGCCCTAAGTTTCAAGGGGCAAGGGACGTAGTGAGTAACGGTAGATAGGAACAATGGTACAAAGTCTGTTAAAACAGTCAAATTTGCCGACTTACAAAGTGTTAAGAGAGTTTCGAATGCCCATCTTTAAGTCCTGAGTTGGTTTTGAAACCTTTATTTACAACCATAAAACTGATTCACTTTTCTACGTTTCTTTGAGGATGAAAACAAGTTCTATTCATCTTGTGCCGAATGAATGATGCTGTTGCACTTGATCTAAGTTTTTTACAACCGAATCAGCAAATGCAGATCCATTTCAAATTAGTGATTGTGCGCCTTCACTTATTCTTTATCTTATTCAAGTAATTTTCCTGGCAGGTTGCTATAAACTGGTGCATCTGCAAGGGTACCATTCCGATACCCGGGGTCAAGTCAGTAAGACAAGCAGAGGAAAACTTGGGTGCTCTTGGGTGGCGTCTCACTTTGGATGAGTTGCTTCACTTAGAGGATTCAGCACGCGAGTCTCCCCGCAAAATGCTCCAAAACATTTTCCAGACGAGGTGAATGTCCTATTCGAGCATATTTGATGTATAACTCGCTCAAGCAAAATGTTAATCCTGCAGACAATTATTGTAATTAAACATTGTAAAATACTAAAACTTCCCTACTCTCTTTAGCACATTTCATCCTTATTATTTACTCAAATCCCCACAAACCTTGCAATTATATTAATTCTCCATTATTAACGGTTAACCGGAGAAACACAAAGTACGTGTCTCACAGATATAATCAAGAGGAAGGAATAGATTATGAGGAAACATTTGCATCTGTTGCACGATTAGAATCTATTTGCATGTTAGCTTTTGCATGTTACAAGAATTTTTCCTTATATCAAATAGATGTCAAAAGTGCTTTCTTGAATGGTTATGTGAATGAGGAAGTGTATGTTGAACAGCCACGTGGTTTTACTGACTCATTATCCTGATCATGTTTTTAAACTTGTTAAAGTATGGTCTCAAGCAAGTTCAGCAAATATGTGACCCTAAACTCATAACAGAATCAAGAGACACCAGTATAAGAAACACCTTGCTAACATATCTGACACTGAATTCTCTACAAAATGAAGTATTTTAATCTTACAACGTGGTGTGACTAATCTCATCCCTTATGTTAGCCTATCAGGCATTAACAGAATGGTGTTTTCCTGTCTTTTGGTATGAACACATCCTTATAATACACATCAAATATAAAGCTCTTAGCAGAAATTCAGATCCTCATCAAAGAAAGTGCCCTTTTAAGGTGCGTGGCCTTAATACCAACCTACTCTTTCACCGTGAAAGACCTAAAACGCAGGAACCGAAAGCTTTGAAAATGGCGCAACAACTGAATTAGCAAAGCTGCAATCCAGTAGATACAGAGTAGCAAGCAAGCAAAACATGGTTTTTCCCAACTGGACACTCCTTAACTGCCTGAAAACCTCCATTGTTTACCCACTATAGGGATCAATTTACACAGGGAACATCGAGGGGATGATTACTAAACCCCCTTCCACCCCATCCCACTCCCCTCCCCCCTACTCTTTTCTTCCAAACGCTGGCCGGAATTGGGAAAAGAATTGAGGGGTGTTAATTGGAAAAAGAGAAACAATTAAAGATATGTACAGAGACATCCAAATATGCAGGGACAGACCTGTGCAAACTCCAATTCCGTGATTTATCTAACAAGTTGGACGTAAAATATGAGGGTTTTGTTACACTTTGGAGGCGCGATCATCCCCTTACTCCCCCCTTGGATCGATCCCTATACATAAACATTATCATTGTCATTTGT
This sequence comes from Rhododendron ferrugineum, assembly GCA_025642025.1. Taxonomy (NCBI): domain Eukaryota; kingdom Viridiplantae; phylum Streptophyta; class Magnoliopsida; order Ericales; family Ericaceae; genus Rhododendron; species Rhododendron ferrugineum. The sequence goes on along the minus strand of JAOTQK010000024.1, from coordinate 22,113,180 downwards.
CAAGGCAAACAAGATTTTCTCAAGTAATGGGCAGGAGCACTGAGCTTAAGGCTACATGAACACATCATCAGAAAATGATCATGGCACATGCACATACTGATAATGCAAGGCCATTACGTTATAACTTCCCAATCATAGCAATTATCAAGCTGCAATCCAGCTGTTCTATGAATCAAAATGATGGTTAAGCCTTTAATATGCCCTGTTCATTATCTATGCACAAACAATGCTAATTGCAAAAGCCAAAAAATGGATTAGGTACAAACGAACAAAAATTACTGTGATGCTAATTTTCCTATTTAACTACTTACTAAGCTAAACACATTCTCACCAGCTCAAATTAGCTGACTCTTTGGCTTGGGGCAAGTGTACGTGTATTGTTTACTGCACTTGCACATGTAATATCCCGACATCAAGATTCTACATTTAGATGCAATCAACAGCAAAAATTTCGATACTTGCTGAGACAACTTCAAGGTTGCTAAATTTAAACAAAAGTATTGCAACTCAAAGAACTTAGAATTCTTCTTTTGAAATCACTTTTAGATTTGATTCCATCTCCGTCATATTATCCAAATCCATATGAATTGATCAGAACCAATCTATTCGTTTGCAGTATGGCTCATTGACCAAAATACATCTCCCCCTCTTTTCTCACTAAATTGTGGTAATTGACCAAGACATTTTAAAACCTCCATCAGTTCAAGGAGATTTTTGTGTATCTTCAAAAGCTCTAAAGGTATCCCTTGTAAACATGAATCCGATACAAATATGCAAGAAGCAATGTAATCTCCCGCCTTCGATACTTCCAAAAAATCGGCAGGCAGATGGGATTTGGATTTGTTTCTCTTCATGAGTGTAAAAAGAGGAAAGCTAATAAAGTCTTGTGGTTAGAGAAGGGGGGAAAATGGAATTCCACACACATGACAAAAATCATCTTTGAATTTGTCCCAAGTATTTCATAATAATTGCTTACTGGAATAAAAGTCAGAAGGAAAGAAAGACATCAACAAATGTAATTTCCAAAACAAATGCAAAAACACAAAATTCCTTTCGCCAAGAGCCAAACAAATATTTAAGATTGGAGAAAGATACTAATGACCACAATTTCCAGATAAGGAAAGAGGTTTCACAAATCTTTATCCAGCGCAACCAATGTCCCGAGCTGGGCTGTTCTGGCAATGCAGATTACAAAAAAAGGCAAGTTTCAATGTAGACTCATTTGTAAGCAAAAATAGATCCCTTGAAGAAGTGATCCAAGTATGAAAGATTAAACTTCACACAGAAGAATGCAACAAAGCCATCATATATTAGTAATCCATATTGCAAACAAACACTGTAATCCATACTTGAAGCAATGGTACATAATGTAAAAAGACACATAAAAGGTATCCCGCAACCCACCGAGTAGAATACTACTAGTAGAACGAACTCAAGTCTCCGAAGGGGTTGCTAATAAAAAGATTTAATGGTCTGACATCTTCCACATAACTGTATATGCGAAGTTTGGACGTGTCCTTTCCGACTAGGGAAGTAGACGATAACGGATTTCCAATTACAAATTCATCAAACTTTCCAAAGAGGAGATCATATGAATAAATAGGAGGGGTGGCCTTGAGGGGTGACTTACTGTTGTACACCTCTTCTTCCTCCAGTTGTCGTTGTCGTTGTTGTTGTTGTTGTTCGTCTTCTTGTTCTATAGTAGTACCAGTCATTAACATCAAACCTGTATGGAGGTTCCCCAGCAAGCAACATCCACGGTCTGCGAAAGCATATGGGATGCGGAGGGTGCGCTCGGACCATACTTCTTCATTGTCACAGTTACGACAAAGTACCCACATGTGCAATTTCCGATCCGTTACCCCGGTGACCAGAGCCACAAGGCCCCTAAATTCATGTAATGAACCCCCTAGTTTCGGAAACCCTGGTGGCAGTACAATCCGTAGGAATTTCTCATCTTCAAAACAGAAACGAACCAACAAGCATCCGCTGTAATGCCACCAATGGCGAGCTCCGTTGATGTAGACAGAGTTGTCGGTGTTCCCTCCTATTATTTGCATGGGTGTACCTCCGTTGAGTTTCCTCCACGAGGCCTCACCACCCAGGGTAAGAATCTCGTACTGTGACCTTAAAAAGAAGGCACCTTGAATCGAGCATACCCTAAGCACCTTGAATCTCTTTATATAACAATCGTAACCGAGGTAATACTTATAGCGGATTGCTGCACCATTTT